>APFE030637556.1:5673-19136 GCA_000404065.3 Pinus taeda
AAATGAGCATGATTTTAACTAAATTTTTGTTGATTTTTTTCTATTAAATTTTCAATCCTTTAAGTACGCCTCCCCGACAACGGCGCCAAAATGTAGTGTCCTATCTAGGGGTGCTAGATTGGTCTAAATTAATTGTCAACCAGCGTGTGTTCACTTAGAAGCGTGTGCCTAAAATATATAAGCATAAAGGATCTACTCTAAACCTATGACTCCTAAGTACAGTGCTGGGATTAAATCTATTGTTAAACTAGCAATCACAGTCTTAACTAAGCATTAAATCATATGCTATTAACGACTGAAATGCAATTCATATCATGCTGTATATGACTATCTTGAAAGGCTCGGTCCCCTTACAGAGACACCAACATGCAACCCCTGTTCAATATCATTTAGCAATCATGAATATTTAATGAAGGAATTCAAAGGAAAATTCGTAACCATTATCCATATCAGTGTTTTATACACAACCCCGGGATCAAATCCTTTACGGGATGCAATTCACAATCCAGGAGAGGGTTATTCAACACATGTACAGACATCTAATTAACGCATTCATCACTACAATCAAATCTCTGAATATTTATATATAAATCACATTCAAGTTTCATTCAAACGAATTGACTGTAAATGAAATTAAAACTGCAATGTGAATATAATGCAAACATAAACGAAATGTGAACATAAACGAAATGTATGTTGGTATACCACACACGCAGGGCCCGTCCGCGTCTCTGGCACACCGAGATAATCACACCACGATCACAGTATTAAAATGAAGTATGCAATATTAGATTGAAAACCAAAGGTTTTGTTCAGAAGTGACAATGGAAAAACGTAACTGTAATATCAAACGATAGTGTGTATGTGTAAACGAACATAGGTCCCGGTCTGGTCTTTTATTTACATGCGTTACATCCCTTGAAAAATGGATGTTTATCCATAGCGGCTGTTGCTGCTTTTGGTAAAAACACAGAGATGTTCCTAATCGACTTATGCATAAAATCAAAATCAAAATAGGAAACAACTTAAAATCAAATGGACAAAAACTGAATGTTGTTGCTACCTTTGTGCCAACATGCCAGAGTTGACTAAGCGTTGACCGTGCATATAGGAGGAATGTTTCCAATGCGGGATAGGTGCTTGTCCATGCTTGTACATTCCTCTTTTCGCCCATGCCTTTAGCTCCGACCTAGCTGCCATGCCACATGTCACATAATAAGCCATTTACAGGTTGTTGAGACTTCCTGTAGTGATTTAGGCCTAAAATCCTAGTTTAGCAACACAAAACCCCTAAATCAATTAATATGCATTTCAACAACTATAAACTATTAAATTAATTAATTTCCAAGGCATTTGAGGAATGGATGATGAGAAAAAGGTAGGAAATGGTCATGTTTTGGGAGGGAAAAAGGGTCTTAGAATGGTACCAACAATCACTCCTCAAGATCCTTGGACATCCAAATCGCGTCAATACATTCTCAAATAGGAACTTTGTGGCCATCGTGCCTGTGCAATCCTTCACTAACTGCGCTTCTGTCCAATGAGTCAAACACTCCGTCGCAGTGATAATGTACCTCGCCCCTATCTTCCCTTGTGGCTAAATGGGTCCTATAAAATCTATTGCCCACTTCTCGAAAGGTTGCAACATCATTTGTGGATTCAAAGGAATTTCACCCCTCTGCAATGGCCTACCTGTTCTTTGACATACATCACACACCTTACAATATGATTTTGAATCTTGATGAGGTGTTGGCCACCAAAACCATGTGCATAGAATCTTCTGCATGGTTTCTCTCCTTGCATAATGTCCTCTCGCGATGCCTCCATGAGCGTCCATGAGGATGTTGCTTCATTCAAACCTAGGTACATACCATCGCAATATCTCATCAGTCCCAATCTTGTATAGATTCCCATCAATGACAGAGAAATCTACTGCGCAAACCATCAATTCCTTCTTTTGCTGGATAGAGTATCCTTTCGGTGTAGTTCCTATTGTTAGGAAGCGTATTATATCCTCAAAATGACCATTCGCAATGCACACAACAAAGATCTGCATGTTAGGTAATCCTTCCTCAAAGTTAGTAGGTTCCTCCCCTATTTCGATGCACAACAGATGATCTGGTCCTGCGTCCAATTGTCCAGGCTTCACAACAACTTCAAAATCGTACTCTTGGAACAATAAGAGCCGTCTGCAGATTTGCCCCCCCAACACAGGCTTATTGACGAGGTACTTCAGTGTGGAGTGATCCGTATACATCTTAAAGTGGCCTCCTAGCAAGTAGTGTCGGTACTTCTGGAGCACATACACCATAGCTAACCCCGCACGTTTAGTGGTAGAATAGTTCTTCTTTGCTTTGGATAGTTTGCAGCTTATGAACGCGATAGGGTGGTCCAAGCCTTCTTTGCCATCCTATGTTAGTACTTCCCCCAGTGTTATACATGACGCATCAACATGTACATGAAAGTCTTTCTTCCAGTCCAGGAAGACTAGAATCGATGGGGCAACCATATTTTCTTTCAATATATCCAAGCTTTTCTTATAGTCATCATTCCAGAAGAATGTGACATCCTTCTTCAACAATTTTTCCATCAGTGCGGTGATCTGGGCATAGCTTTTGATAAACTTTCTGTAATATCCCGTATGTCCCAAAGTAGTGTGCAGCTATTTCACACTCCTTGACGCTTCCAAGTTCAATATCACAGCGACCTTCGCAGGGTCTACCATCAGTCCTTGTCTATAAACCACATGACCCAATAGGTTCCAAAAAGGAACGTAGAACAGACACTTCTTGAGATTGAGCGCAATCTGGTATCTTTGACAAGTATCCAGCATCAAACGCAAGCTTGCTACACGATGCTTAACTAGCCCAAATATAGTCCAGTCATCAAAATATACCTCTAGGAACTTAAGAATAAATTCCTTGAATGTCGTAACAACCATGTGCGAAAAGATTGCAGGTGCATTCTTCAATCCAAGTGGCATTACAGTATATTGAAAGCAACCCCACTCAGTAGCGAAGGTTATTTTGCTCCTATCCTCCAGCGCAATTTTGATTTGGTGGTACCCAAAGAACCCATCAGTGAAGGAATATGCTTCCTAGCCACCTACATTGTCCAACACTTCATCCATGAACGAAGTTGGGAAAGGATCATGCACATAAGCATCATTTAGTTTTCTGAGATCCACACATATCCTTATCTCATCCTTTTGCTTCTTCTATTGCACCACCATTGGGCTTACCTACTCGGATTCTTCCATAGGCTTAATGATGCTTGCTGCTAGCATTTTGTCTAGCTCTAAGTGGACCTTCTCCTCGTATTTCAGATTTAGGTAGTAAGGACTCTGCTTAACTGGCTTCGTATCATTCTTTAACGTGATCTTAGTTACTCCTAGATCTCCAATTATTCCTTTCAGATCCATAAACTTGGTAAGGAATAAGTCCTAGTATTCACGGAGCAATTTAGGAACCTTATCCATTGTCGCATCATCCTAGTAGTCTCCAATCTTTGCAAATTTGGGTCCTACATCCATACCAATGTTCACTTGTTTTGTTTTCACCGACGTGTGGTTATATTAGGGTTCTCAATCTGCAGTCCTTGAACCTCGCGGTGACCTTCTATTTCCGGAATGTTAATCTTCCGCAGATCCTCATCCTCCTCTTCAGCAGTTACATTATAACATTCCAGCACACAACTGATCTGAGTAGCCCATTCAGGCTTAATTAGGTTTAAAGGATCCTGCGGTATCCTAAAGATGGTTGCTTTCACTTCTTGTAGCGCTTCATCAATACTGTCAAACCCGCCGCTTCATCAATACTGTCAAACCCATCCTCAAAACTGAATGTCATCATGAATCCGTCGTGCAGGATATCCCATTCACCTATCCCATGGTGGAGCTCTATTTCTACATACCAATTCATTAGGATAACATCTAGGGTGTGACAGAGTAGGTGCACCCACTCAGGTTGTGGCTTTTCTCCATAAGCCTGCATCCATTTGGCCAGATGTGCACGCGGATCATTCTATCCATCGTACTTGTCTATTGGTTACATCTTAGGCTTCCCAAATCATGTTCTCATCATCCTCCTACATTTGCGCCAATCATCAAATCTTCCCTTGTGCGTACCCTACCATCTTGCAGATGTAGCGCGCAGTGCCCAGTCCAAGGCCTGGAAGTGTTGCTTTTTGTAACCTCCCTTTCAAATGCATCCAGAAAGATATCTACCTCATTTAGACCATCATAAATAGGAATATTTCTTACCTCTGACGACACACAACACAATGACTGGGTCATCATGTTGCAATTTAGCGTAGTTACCTCATGTAACCGATTCTGCGAGTGTTCTATTTCTTTGTCAGAGTCCAAAGTGCAGGAACTCTTGCGATCCCACATAATTTGTCCATCCATGGTGGGATTCACCCAATATTCTTGCATTTTTATCTTATAGATCCAGTCTAGATCATCATCACTCTCATAATTGTGGATTGGTTTTGTATAGCGCGCTCCTTCAACAGGATCCAGGTGTATTATTACGCTCAGGGATTTCTTCTCAAAGATCATCTTTTTCTTATTTAGATTGATTACCCTGTTCATATCAGTATCCTAGTCGATTCCCATGAGCACAAGGTAGGGATTGTTGCCATCCACAATCTCTATTACTTCAAAATCCACCAGCACACTCGCTCCCTCAATATCCACGGTCACCCCTATACTTGTCCCATGGGTATGATTTTTCGCTGATTCACCATCCTTAGCTGAATCAGAGACCATTGTAGCGCAAGTCTCCCCATTCACTCCCAACTCTGCTTTGGTAGGACATTCGCATCTGTCCCCAAATCAAAAATGACCTGATCCATTTCATACTCTCCTATTTGTGTGGTCAGTCTCATCTCCCGTCTCGTCCTTGTTTTATGCTTGTCAATCTTTCGTACCACGCGCGACTCACCTGGCATGGTTCTAGCACATCTATTGATGAGTCCGTGTAGCCCTTTTATAGCCTTACCATCACACAGTAACTTCATATAGGTTTCCAGGAGAGTTTTGAGCATAGAGGGGTCCATCTCCGGCTCAGGATTATTCTTGCTTCCTGAAGTGGAGGCCTCGGCGAAGCTCTTCTTAGCTTCCATGAAAGCTTACCGAGCGTGCTCCAAATCAAACTCAACCTCTTTCGTCGGGGCTTGGCAAACCCATGTACTGCCTTTGGGATGTTTCCCCTTGTCATCTCCCATCGCGATTCCACTCCAGAGCACTATATTTATGTTCAAATCTTCCTCGCATGGCTCAAATCTCATCATCTGCGAGTTCTTAGTCGGGGTAGCAACTGGTAGCACCCCTTTGTCATGTATCCTAGCTATTAGCATAGGACAATCTTCTATTTCATGATCAAATAGCATGCAATACTTGCATGATGGACACGTTGGATTAGTGCAATAGCGGGCATAGTATCCTGGTCCTCTGCAATTGTAGCAAATCAACTATTCTCGAACTCTACCAGGTCCTCCTCCACCTCGGCCTCGTCCACGCCATCCCTGTATTCTAGTCAAGGGACCACGTTTCATCCTGAACCCTATAGGCAGGAGTTCTATCCATCATCAATTCATAGCTCCTGCAAGTATGCTCATCATGTCCTACTGACCTACAAAAGTTGCAGAATAATTGTTGCGGTGCTTGCACATACTTCTGTAGCAAGTGACAGTTATCTATGGCATGTTTTCCGGCTACCTAACAAATAGTGCACCATAAAGCAGGTGTCTCGCTAGGTCCTGCTTGAGCTTCCAGCCTTAAAGGCATTGGTCCTCCTCCTGCAAGGCAATTTGCAAAGGTCAGGCAATGGTCTTTGTCATGACCCTGATTCTTGCATTTCAAGAACCATACCTCCTCACGTACCTCTGGTCAATCCATCATGTCCTGCTTCAGACTTTGCATCTCAAGGCATAGGTTCTTCAGCTGCATGTGGATTTGTTGGACCCCTAGATTAGGATCTTGCATCAGAGTCTCATATAGTCTCATGGCAATCTCCAAGGCCTCTGCCTAAGTTGGTATCTTCTGTTGCGACAACGCACTCCCTAAGTGTGGTAGTAACGAAGCCACAAACCAATCACGATGTTTTCCATCTGTCAAATTCATGTTGGCTTCACAGATCATACATTTCAACCTCTGACCTAGTTCCCAAGGCATCTCGCTTGGTTGCATCGCGATATCTTTGAATCCCACAATCGAATGCGCTTAATATTTAGGCCTGCTAAATTCCCTACTTAGTGCTACTTGGATGTCTGCTATGCCAATGTTCGGGTTATCATTAGAGTACTTAGTATACCAGGTTAGCATGCGATATTGCAGAGCACTAACCAGTGTTGCCTTCTTTATGTGGTCATCTATAACACCTTGATCTTCCCATACAGCCCTCACAACAAACCATAATTGGTCCAGATCCTCATTTCCCAAGCCTTTGAACAAAGGAAAATTCACTGTATTTTCCATAGGGAACTGCAATGGAGGTGGAGGTGGTACGGGTGAAGTTGGAGGCGATGGCAGAGAAGTCGGAGGTGGCATGGGTGGAGGTGGTATTCGCGGGAATACTTGTCTTATTAACTTAATAGAGCTTCATGGAGAAACCTTCGCTATCACTTCTTCGTCCCTTAGCAGAGGTGAAATCGAGAGGCTATACTCCAGACCCTTATTTCCTTCGTTTCTATAAATTTCTCCACTTCGCATGGTCCTAAACATCAAGGTGGTTGCATAACCTGTTTTTTGCACAACAACATCTTAATCCAAGTATTCAAATATTTTACATACTTACCTCGCGGTCCTTTGAAAAAATGTCACTCCGCCTCGCTATAGCTGACTGAGGTGTCGACCGCAAATTCGGTCACAAATCCTCTTGTGACACAATCAAGCTAAAGATCAACAACGCGAGCGATCTTATCCTTTGATGCTTCCAACCTTCACACTAGCTATGGGTACACACAATAGGACCGTCAAGTTTCCACCTTCCTTGGCTATCTACTAGCTTCACGATCCACTCATACAACTCAACTTGAAAGGAGGCAAAAAAAAATTCGTGGATCTCTGTATACAGGTATCAGTCCAACCACTGTTCATTTGACAGTCGCAGGTTTCTATTCTCCTGTGCTACGAATTCGTGGATCTTTCTATCCAACCAGTGTCTACTCCTTCTTAGTTGGATTCCAGTGATACGACATCACACATATCTTATGCAGATTCCAGTCCTGGAAACAAAACCATTTGTTGGCTTGAGGGGGCCTGACCCAGGTTCAACGTTAATTAGCCAAACAAATCCCTACACTACTGGCCCTTTTGGCATCATCTCGTGAAGCGCAAACTGAAGTCTAACCCGAAGCGGTATCGGGGGATGTTGGAACCAAGTTTCCGCACCCTTGAGATGGTTGTGATGTCAGTTTATTACAGATATCCCTTCCTTCGCGCAAGTTTCTTAGCCCTCTGTTCCACCCTTCAGTACCTTCACGGAATGGTATAGTAGATTTTCACATAGCCCTAACTTGCGGCTCAGGGACTTTCGTGCTACTAGGGCAGCGAACTGCAACATCCCCCAGACTAGGCTAAGTGTCTTACTTATCTTTTTAACCGATCTTAGTTAGCTTCATGTAGACATATGTTCTTACTTGCATTCACTTAACCAACACATTTACATACATTCACGCATCATATAAATATTATAAGTGAAATTCATACCCAACATAACAAGATGCATAAACAGGAAATAAAGACACAGAAATTGTAGAATACTTCTCTTTATTGATAATTTCGAACGATTACAGACTCGACCCATCCTACGCACTCAGCTGCAGGGGTCCACACACTCAACTGCAGAATTCTACCCTAGGCCTCTGCGCACTTAGCTGCAGAGCCTCTACCTACACTAAAACTTAGACTTCTTCTCTAAGCTATGACTCTATTCATCCTATTCCATTTTCTCTCTTTCTACTTAGAGCTTATCTCTTTTTATACAATCCCATGGTCCGCAGACCATGGGTAGATATTTTACAGCAGACAAAATAGGGGCGGACAACCCTATGACTCTTTAACATCTACACACTCCGCGACCACAAAATGCGGAGTCTTTACACTTGGATTACAAAATTTGAGCAAAATATGGAATTTTAGCCCCAAAACAACTCTTGAGAGATACCACGCCCAACAATAACATATATGCTAGAAAAGTTGGTAATAACAGTCGATTTTTTAAAAAATTAGAGACTTTGCATTTTCAAGCACATTTTATAAATTGTAACTGTAAGTTTTATTTATATTTTTTATTTAATTTATTCTACATAATTATTTTTAACAATTTAATTAAGATAAACATGTTGCATATTTTTTTAAAAATAATTAGCATTTTGTTGTTTTTAAAATTTATAAATATTTATTTTTAAATTACCAGTTTTGGGTTTAGATTAAATTAATTGCATTTTCAGCAAAATTACTTTAAAGACCTAACTACATGTGTTGATAGAATTATTTTATAATGTTGATAAGTCTAACACAGTTGTTCCAAGGTTTATGGAGAGAAAGTATCATGGCACATCGGATGAAGAAGAATAAAATTGGAAAAGTTAGGTCGATGTGCACCTTTATATTTTGTTGGAGCATAACAAAGAAACACTCTCATCCTGAACTTTGATTCTGAAATTTTTTTGGCCTTTCTTGTTTGACAATATTGTTTTTATATATGAATGATTATTACTTTTCCTTACAAGTGTTTGGATAAAATATTGTGATTAACTTATAAGAGTATTGCAAATGGAAAATATATTAAAATAGTCACCCATTCAAAAAATAACCTACCATGTTTTTAGCTAATTAAACATGTAATATCTCAATGTAAAAAAAAATGAGCCTATAATTTGTTAAGAAAAGTAATAATCATTCATATATACAAACGTTATTGTCAAACAAGAAAGATAAAAAAATTGAAAAATCAATAACATTAATTGTAATTATAGAATTTTCTCTACAAATCAACTAGCTCATTGATATCATGTAGAAATTTCACCTGCAAATCCAACTGATATATGTAATGTACTAAAGCATAATACTAGATCTACATCTACCAGAAACTTAGCGGAAGCTTAATTGAACATGAGCAACATCAAACATGAACAGATATAACTGAGAATGAGAATTAATCAACCATAACACAGAAGATATAACCTGGGAAAGCACCAGCCTAAAACCCCATATCTATATTATCAATCAAGTGGAAATCCTCAACAACATACAAAAAGAATCATCTCAAAAGCTATATTGCTCCCTATGTACTTTGATGATGTAGCTCGTGGACTACCTAGGCCTAAATATATAGGCTACACAAGTCCCCCAAGCTCCTATTTCCTTGCACAGTTTTGATTGGGGTCCAATTACATAACATGTGTGAATTGGCCAAATCATACCTACTGTCACCTCAGGTCCAACTACGCAGTACTAGAAGGAATAATATTCCTTCCTAATGCAAGGAATATTCACTACGAATATCCTAGCAACTGATAGTACATTGTCCCTCATCTGAGCTCAACTGAGTCTTTGTTTGAACTACCATGCATCAGTTATTCATGTATGAATACTCAGTTATCTAAAAAAACCAGTTGTCACATGCATGCAAGCATCAACAAACTTAATCTCATTAATTTAACAACTTGTTAAATTAATCTAACTAGACTTGACTAAATTAAACTAAGTCAATTAATTCTCTCAATATAGAACTCATCCTTAATTCCTCAATTACTGGAGAAAATCAAGGACACATTCCCCAATCGGTGGAGAAATTATTGCATGTTCTCACAAAGACTTCAAGTTTGATTTTCCTTAACTAATTAACTCAAACTGAATTAATTAATTAATATTCAAACTGCTGGTAAGACCAAATTCGATTTTTACTTCCTATTTCTAGTCCAGGGACTAACTAAAATAGGAATCCACATTGCACTGCTAGAAATAGAACTTCTATTTTTAGCACTTCCATTTTTCATTCCCTGTTGCCCAATCCAACACTAATGCCCAAACTGTTATTTTTAGCAGTGCTATTTTTAGCACTTTTATTTTTAGCAATTTCTTGTTGCCAATTTTCAACACTTCCTCTCAACAAGAAAGGCTTCCTCTCAAACCTGATCCTGTACCTCTGGAATGTTTTGCATGCAACACATCTACCAAGTGTGGTTGCTCTAGCAACTCTTGGAACAAAAAAAACTCCCAATTGACCTCTCTATTGGGCTAGAAACATACTCTGATGCTGAAGCTCTACCTACTACTGACAAGTCTCCCTCTCTGACCTCTGAGCTGTTGTAACACTCCATGCATCTCGCACCATTGCACACCTCTCTGTGCCATCCTGCACTGGTGCAACACTCCTGTGCCTCTTGCATTGTTGCAGCCTGCTAGCTCTACATTGTCTTGGGACTCCTGCACTATAGCTCTCTCTACTGCTCCATCCGCATATATCTCTACCCAATCAGCCAGTCCTACTACTCCTCATTGGGGCTCCTGTAGTAAAGTTGAATCAAAGAGGTTGGGTACCTCAAGGATCCTGCCCCTATTTCAGCCTTCTTGGGACGATCACTCCACATTGCCCCACCTCCTACTTGGAGGTATGGATGCATGTAATCCCTCTGCCCACCTAATTTGAAATTTCCCCCTGCTAGAGGTCTCTGCATGAGTAGATGTCTCTAATCGATCTCCTTTCAGCTTCTCTAGTTGTGGCTGCTCCACAACCTCCTGAAGCTGCTTCACCAATCGTGGCTCCTCCACAATCGTCTAAGACTTCTCCTGGCACTGCATGTTGAGAGAGAATGTACTCTCCCTCTTAACCACCAAATATATAACCTTTACTTTTCTCCTCAAGGCTTTGAATGCATCTTGTACTTCAAGTGCATACAAGTTCTTGGATATCACACCAATCTATTTCCACTTTGCCACCATCACGAAATTTTCTAGAAAAAGCGTAGATTTTAAATCAGCGATATCTCCCTCATATGAACTCCGATTCAGCTTGTTTTTTTTTCCGAATTTGGGTCTTTTTCCACAAGGAAGCCAAATCTGCTATTTGCTTCTGAAAATTTTGTACAAAAATTTTCATATCTGCTCTGCAAACTCTTAGCCCAAACCTCAAAACTTTGAAATATCCTCTAGTATATTGTTCTCTGCTTTGATCACCTTTGCTCTGATACCATGTAGAATTTTATCTACAAATCATTTAGTTCACTGAGATCATGTAGAAATTTCTCCTGCAGATCCAACTAATATATGCAATGTACTAAAGCATAATACTAGATCGACATCTACCATAAACTTAGCGGAAGCTTAATTCAACATGAGCAACATCAAGCATGAAAAAATATAATCGAGAATGAGAATTAATCAACCATAACACATATAACCTAGGGAAAGCACGAGCCTAAAACCCCATCTTTGTATTATCAATCAAGTGGAAATCCTCAACAGCATACAAAAAGAATCAACTCAAAATCTATCCTGCTCCCTATGTACTCTGATGATGTAGCTCATGGACTACCTAGGCTTGAATATATAGGCTACACAAGTCCTCCAAGCTCCTATTTCCTTGCACAATTTTGATTGGGGTCCAATTACATAACATGTGTGAATTGGCCAAATCATACATGCTATCACCTCAAGTCCAACTACGCAGTACTAGAAGTAATAATATTCCTTCCTCATACAAGGAATATTCACTAGGAATATCCTAGCAACTGATAGTACATTGTCCCTCATCTGATCTCAACTAAGTCTCTGTTTGAACTGCCATGCATCAGTTATTCATGAGTGAATACTCAGTTATCTGAAAACACCAGTTGTCACATGCATGCAAGCATCAACAAACTTAATCTCATTAATTTAACAACTTGTTAAATTAATCTAACTAGACTTGACTAAGTTAAACTAAGTCAACTGATCCTCTCAATATATAACTCATCCTTAATTCCTCAATCAGTGGAGCAAATCAAGGACACATTCCCCAATCAGTGGAGAAATTATTGCATGTTCTCACAAAGACTTCAAGTTTGATTCTCCTTAAATAATTAACTCAAATTGAATTAATTAATTAATATTCAAACTGCTGGTACGACCAAATTCGAATTTTACTTCCTATTTCTAGTCCAGGGACTAACTAAAATAGGAATCCACACTGCACTGCTAAAAATAGAACTTCTATTTTTAGCACTTCCATTTTTCATTCGTTGTTGCCCAATCCAGCACTGATGCCCAAACTGCTATTTTTCGCAGTGCTATTTTTAGCACTTCTATTTTTAGCAATTTCTTGTTGCCAATTTTCAACAGTATTAGACTCAAGTTAAAAGTTCATGTAATAAAGGTTAATAAATGCAAAATAGTACCAAGTTCATGGAACACTTATTCCATGTTGAATGTTGGGAAAAATACTACAGTGGGCATCACTTTCGATTTATTAATGAATAAGAAATTGGCAAAGACATTGGCAAAGGCAAATATGTATTAATTGATATTTTATTTATGAAATAAAGGAAAATAGGAGAAAAGGAAGGTGAAGAGACACAAATTTGCACAAGAGATAAATTGAAGGAAAAATGGAGAAAATTGTTACACAAAAATGTCGTCACCTTGATTATTTGCAGTCGGTGTAGGTCTATCACCACCTATACCAGCTTCCTAAGCAAGTCTCAAACCTCAGCTCTTCAAAACAAGCTTTAGAAATGAGAGAAAGACATCAAAAAAGCAATGTAACTCTGGTTCCGCACTTTCTCTTACTTTTGCCTGCGGGACCGCACCTTTTGTTCAGGATATCTGTGTACTTAGCTCTGTATGTAAAGGGGAAGGTGCGTACCCCTGTAAAAGTCAAAAGGCGGAATCTTTATCTTAAAAAACTCATCTTGGGTTAATTATAGACTTTTCTAGAAGCATTTGTTACGTGGATTGTTCGCTCCAAGTGGTTCATGAATCCCATGAGAGGAGGAACTAATCCTTTGTTGAGAGGAGCTATCCCTTGGAAGGAGGACTCTATCCCTTTGAAGGAGGAGCTGGTAACTGATCTCCATTGCACTATAAATTGAGGCATTGGGTCAGTGGGCAGGGAGGTTAGAAGCTGAACTTTTGAGGGTAAATGCTAGTGAAATCAAGACTTCCTATTTGAGCTTAAGAGGAGAGATCACATACCTTTTTGGCCTCATTAGGGAGTGAGTGAAGCTTGTCAAAGTAGAGGAGACTTCTTGTTGGACCCTGGAGGAGCTTGTACAGTGTCAAGGCAAAGGTTGTAAGGTTCTTCTCCTTTTGAATTAATACAATCAAGCTCATTTTTCTCAAAAGTATCTCATGTTATTTGTTTCATGGACTCCTTGACTTTCATGTTGAATATGTTTTATAATATTGGATATTCAGGTGCTATTTAATCGTTTGCCTTGTTTGTGTTTGCAGGTTTGCGACAAAGGAACTTACT
>APFE030637560.1:4969-21559 GCA_000404065.3 Pinus taeda
TACTTCTTGTCAAGTTTTGATTTATAATTAATTAATGATATCATTTACTTTGAACTAGTCAAAATTTTGTTCAATTATATAAAACCAATTTACATTTCTTATTGTATATTAAACGTTTACAATCCATTCAATCACACATAGAATCGTATAATGAAAATGAGGCATAAAATTTAAGATGGTGCTTATCGTGGCACAACTCAAAATATAAATTAACAAAACTGCACATGCCCAAATTTTTATAGAAAATTGATATATCCGCAGGAGAACTAAAGTTTATTAGCGACAAGATTACTATGAATGTCTATTATTATGACATACCCTATGATGTATAAAACTGGAATTCGAATATCTTATTTACACTTCACAATATAAGATGGTGAGATTAGTATTTGGCATGAGCGTTGACGTGGTGAATTGTTGCGGTTTATATGTGCACTTCATAATATATATTTTCTTAAAACAAGTTCAACCTTTGGTTGAGCGTTGGTAAGACATGATTGGTGTTTGTAACCCTAACATGTTTCCCAGCGACATTCGAAAACATTAAAATTAAATCCTGGTGTCACATAATACACGATATTTACTCTATCCACCTTCCACGTCTTCCACGTAGCCTTGATGCTACCACCAAGACAGAAGGGCGAAGATTCGTGGACTTTGGAAAAGTTAGACCGAAGGTTCTTAGTTCGATTTATATCCGGAAATTCAATCCATTGTTCCTAGGTTTGGCGCGTTCCACTTATTATATATTCGCCTTATGGAAATGAATTTAACTGTGCGATTGCTCGAGGTAGCTCACAGCGCAAGAAAGATGGATCTCGTGTGACAGTTCTAGTCACGGCTGCTGCTGGGGAAAACTGAGTAGTAAACATGTTTTATCAGTGGCTGTCAGTTTTGAATGCAGCTCCAAGTCATCTAAGAAGAGTTGTCAGCCATTTTCTCATCATCTTTGTGCATCCATTCTTGTGATAACACATCTCTGAGTCAACGAGAGCGAGTTGATTTGAGGACAAGGCCTGGAAGAGAGGGATATTCTAGGCATCTTTATCTTCTGAATGCAGCTCCAAGTCATCACAGAGGCCGCCGCGTTGCTTAAGGGCAGTTCTGGGTGGTGTTTTGGCTTGATTTTTTTTATGGTATTTTTCTTCTACAGGTTAGCCGCAGCTAGGAGGAGCACCTACAGTTAGGCCGCAGGCCTAAAGTGACCTGTTCAAGAGGCCGAGGAGCAGCAGTAGGCCGCAGGCCAAGTATTGAGTGAACAGGGGGGCTGTAGGGCAGCGTTTTGAGGCCTAGAAGGTGGCCCGAATGGTAAAGGAGAGAGAACAGGTTTGGGAGAAAGCCGCACAGTTTGGAAGGTCTGGAAGTGGAGAAAAGAGGACTGTAGCAGTCTGCTAGCAAGCCCTAATCAGTGACCAGAATTGTAGAGAAAAGTACCAGCCCTTGAATTTGCAGAGGTATGAATTTGTGTAGTTTTGAATGCTAGTTTAATGGTAGTGCGTGGTTGCACAGAGATTGGCATCTTGACGATTGTTGGAGGGCAGCGTGAAAGTACCCAAGCTGGAGCCCTAAGTCAAGCACTTTGATGTTGAAAGTACCCAACCTGGAGCCCTACGTGAAGCACTTTGATGTTGATAGGGAGATTTACATAAATGCCTATGCCATTTTTTGGTATATATACTTTTTTTTAGGCACAACGTCTTTATTATGTATGAAGATCTGGCTAATTTCTTATTTTCCAATACCAATTTAAATGTACAATTGTTAACAACCGTAGGATTTCTTTTCTCGGTAAGATGCAGCAGCCACCAATCTAAGCGCTGAAACAATCCTCTCTGTTTGTTCAGCGAACCTCGTCCAATGACAATCTAAAAGCCGACAGTGAGCCTAAACATCACTAGATTTTGAATTATGCAATGTTTTTAAAATTTTTATTTTGCTAAGACAGATTTTTTTTTTTTTTTTTAACAGCTATATACTTGCCGGATAGAAATTTTTTTTTGTTGAGAAATTGTTCTTCAATTTGATTATGGACCTCCTAAGGCTTTGTATTTTTAGAGGACTAACTTACATTCTATAATTCGAATACAAGCACGGCAGGGCAGTGAAGAATTTACAGACATTATTCAAGTCAAAATTCAGGAAAACCCAGGTGGGTGTAAGCCCTGTAAGGTCAAAGGGTTTAAACTTGCTCTGATACCAAATGTAAGAGCCGAGAACAGATGCAAAGAAAACAGTAAGGGATTTATCAAACAGTAAGGAATTTATCACAAACCTGTAAACAATCTCCTGAAATTTGACAAAAGCAATTAACAAAACTATTGAGGTACTTACCGGTGCTGCTTCGGTTGAATAAGCTGTGTCCCTGTCGTTGAAGATGCCTCCAGCTGCGCTGTTAGCATTACCAAATGACTGAATCCACCCAGCCAAACTGAGCAGAACCTGGCTGCTCAATCCAGTAAGCTTCTTAACAGAAGCCCACTGTTCCCCAGAACCTCAAAACAATTCAAGTTCTTCTTGTGGTTAATTTCCTCAGATGATGTTCCTCCTCCTTCAGATTTTTTTCCCCTGTTCTTTCCCTTCCTTCCGTCCCCCCTCCATAACCTTATGCTCCATGGTTTTATTAGGTTTTTTGGCAATGGCCACCCTTCCATCGGCAACCCACTGCTTAATCTGCAGGCAACACCTTCCATGTCCCGCCTCCTCTATCACTCATATGGTCACTTATAAATGTATTTCAAATTTAATTAAAAATATCACTTTATAATTTATTAAAATATAATAAGATAAACTTTATATTAATTCATATTATTATTTATATATTTATATATTTAATCATTTTATTAATTAATATAATTTATTCTTATTAAAAGATAGGTCGTTACAAAAAGACCTTGTGGACTCTGAACTGTGGAAGTGTTAGATATCCGGGGAAGATATTCGCCGACAAAGGATTTGGAAGGAATAAAATGCGGAGACGATTGAGACCTCCTTATTTAACTCTGCAAGAGACAGATCATCGATTCCATGCTCGTTCCTTGACTCTATGTTTTCTCCCTTCGTAGATCTTCCAACTTTTCTGAAGATCCTTGCAAAGCTACACCACAGAAAGAGCCTTGTCTCTCTGTCAGAGTAGTGGCTCTCTCCTGTAAAGGGATCTCATGAACACAAACACACAAACACGTCTGAATAAATCAAAGTTAAAATCTAAAACCTGTCTATTCACTATACCCAAATTTGGACAGTCCTTGTGAATTTCAACAAGTCGTTGACGGTGGATGCCTCCCTTGAACGACTTCGTTCTCATCCTGGCATGCTCTTTCTGTTCCCCATGCAAGAAAGGATTCCTCACTGAATCCTGAGAGTGTTTGAGGTCGATTTCAACCTTTTGGAATACCACGTCTCTCTTGATTCCCCTTCTCATTGATACGATTTTAGAACCAGGGGGAGACTCTATTTAAGGTTGCGCACTCCTCCATCACAGTCAGCGTCGTCTTCATCATTGTCTGCGATTTTTTTAAAATTATTGCAAATCAATGAGACTGTCTCCCTCGTGGTTCGCTTCAAACTAATAAAATAAGAAGACTTTAAAAAAATTGCGGTGTCTCCATAACTCATTAAGATCAGACACTTGAATTCCTTGGGCATCAAACCGCTGGATGACGACGATTCCCTGGAATGGTTACTATCTGGATTTCTCACCGCTGCTTCTAGGAATTTAGAAGAGGATGAAGGTGCTGATTCATACTCCTATTCATCCATCACGTTGAACAACACTCATTTCACGTATATTACCAAGCCAACCAAATCATTAATCATGGATACCACCGAAGGCTCTCCGCCTGCGTTGGCCTGCTTCACTTTTAAGGCCTACCACGTTCGGTTTGTCTAATTGAGACCTGATCGGAGCTTGGCCTGATCCAGATTCTCTTTTGCACTCGCATCTATAAGGAACAAATTTGTGATCCTCTTTTTGTACCGCAAAGATTGACACTGTAAGTCAAAGATCCGCGGCGATCCACACGTTGCTCACAACGTAGCTCTAGATCCGCAGCGATCCGCACGCTGCTCACAACGTAGCTCTTGTGTAAGCAATAGTCAGCAAAGCAATCAAATGGTGGACAAACGTTAAAAAAAAAACTAAAACAAAATATACTCTCTCTTATTTCCCTCAGCACAGGACGAGCCAAACCCAGGAGGGCCAGGCGCTCGGTGGCTCTGATACTTTGTTAAATTTTCATAAGGAAATCGATATTCACATTAATCCAATTACGTTATAAATAAATATATGAATTGTCGTTTTAAGAGAAGGAAATTATTTTGGACACAAGGTTTGTGGGTTGAGAGAATATCTTAACCACACACAAATTTAGGAAACAAAATAGAAACAGACTCTTCTAAATAGAAAGAATCACAATTGAGATAAATAAGAATTAAATATTCCAACATACTCAATTGTTTATTTCATTCACTATTATTGTTCTTAACTTGGCTTTTCATCTTCAAGAAATTTCATTCTCTATTTTTTCTTTAATTCTTTTCAAGAAAGGCTTGTTTGTGGTCAGTTAAATGTTTAATAATGCAAATGTTATGCTTTTGTTTTATTTTGTATTAGTTTTCTTCATGGCTAGCGTTTTCTATAACACTAGTATTTCCAAGGCATACATTCATATTTATTACTTTATAATTATGTAGATTCTTCAAACCATACAAAAGATTGGGTACTCATTTTCTTATATTAACAGTAGCCATTAAATCTGTATGGTTTTATCATGTATTTTAATCGAATTCAATAATGTTAAAGTTAGGGTTTAGTCCCTACAAATGTGTTTAAATATATCGTAACATATTCATTTTTCTTTTGACTCTAGCTTAGGATTATCACGGGGTTATAAACCCTAATCGATTTTAGTTAACTTCCTCAAGGTTTTTTCTTCATTTTTTTGGGGCTTCTTACCATTATATAAATGTGTTTATACTTTTAGAGTTTTGTAGGCACAATGTTTGAATAAGTCTCTCTACGCTAATAATCTTTTGATTTTCGTTTTTTTACTTGTATACCATTCTAATTCACTTACTTTGTACAACATATTTAATATTTGTTTTTGTTTGTTCATTCGAAGGTGATAATAATATCATTATGGTTGATTTTGAAATTTTTCCTTCGATGCTTTGATTTGGGTTCTCTACAATTTACAAGATATTAAACTTCCTTTTTCAGGTCATATGTTCCTATACCCTTGGATTTTTATATGCTTGAATTTGACTCCTATGTTCGAGGCAAATTACTAGTCTTTTTGTCGTTTTTATTTCAACTTATGAACCGATACAGTTATTTTTCCCCATATGAGAACCCCAAATGAGGCACGCATAAGCTCTTCACTGCCAATGACCAACTAAAATTTTCAATGTTTTTTAAACCCCAACCTTCATCCTCCTTCTTCGTTGTAATTTCCTCCAATCAAGCTAGAAGCATGTTATGAACATCTTTCACACCAGATCATATGAAGTTTGAGAATGTGAATTAATTTTTTTGACTATATGTTTAGGAATCAAGTAGAGGTGCAACCAGTTTACTCACATATTCTATAAAACAAATTGTGCCAAGATTAGTCTTCCTCCAAACGTGAGCCACTTTAGGGACCAAATGGCCAGTTGTTTCTCAAATTTATGTATCGGCCAAGCCCAATATCTAATGCCACAATTATTTGGTTTCAAGTGAAAGCCAAGCTATTTAAAACCCCTATCCAAATCAAGCACACCTACAACAAATAAATCAACAATGGCCACATCAATAATCATTGATTTTTTGATGCACATAATAAGGCATGTGACAACACCAAAAGTGGAAATAGTATGATGCATATATTTCCATTCCATTAAGGATAGATGTCCAAAAATTAAAACATCATCCACGAACAAAAGGTGTGTAATGGAACAATTTTTGGTGATTTTAATACTCACAAAGTTTCCGCTATTTCTTGCCTCACTAATCATTCAGCTCAGTCCTTTTATTATCAAAAAAAATAATAGGGAAGACAAAGAGCATCCCTGCCCAACTCTCTTGAATCCTTGAGGAAACTTGAAGGCACTCCATTTATCAGGATCACATAGTTCACAATAGTGATGCATTCCATTACCTAATCTACAACCTCCACTAAAAGACCAATTTTATGTAAAACCATCCTCACAAAACACCAGTGTACATAATCATATGCTTTAATCGAGTTGAGTTTTATTAGTATTGTCTCGTTCTCATTTGTCTTAATTGAATGTATGCATTCATGTGCAATAGCCACTACATCATGAATTTAACGATGTTTTAAAAACCAAAATTGTTCAAATGAAATGTGTTTTAAAAGAAAAAAAAATTATCCTAGACGCAATAATATTAGAAACCAATTTGTAATCAATATTACACGATGATATAGGGAAATAATCCTTAAATGGGGTGGCTTTTGAAACTTTTTGAATCAACCCAATAAAAGTGAAATTTAAGGCACCATAAATTTTACGAGTGGTCCTTGATTCTTCAACCATGTGTAGCAGATTTGACCCCATGATATCCAAAAAAAGTATAAATAATTCCACGGTCCACTTGTAACAGCCTCGAGTTAAAAGTTCATGTAATAAAGTTAATAAAGGTAAAAGAAGACCAAGGAGAAGGGACACGTATTCCAAGTTGAATGTTGGGCAAAACATCCTAGTGTGGGTGTTCATTCGATTTATTATGGCTAAGGAAACTGGAAAAGGTAATGGCAAAGCCTTTGAAAAGGGAGAAAGGTAATTTGGCACATTATTTATTAAAATAAAAGAAACTATGAGAAAAGGAAGGTGAAAGGTCACAGGTTGCATGTGACGAGAAAAATGAAGGAAAACAATGGAAAATTGAAGAAAATAGAGGCATCAATGGTAAAAAGGATTATGAGGATCAGTTCACAGCCTTCTGTCAATTCAGTTTTAGAGTTAGTCTTAGAGAGGAGAAAGAGCACCAAGAAGAGAAGGAAGGAAAGCAAGCAAAGGAAAGACAAGGAAAGCAAAGGGAGGCAAGGATCAAGCAAGAAAATTTGGATCAAGCAGCTTCAATGGGAATACTTGCAGGTAACAGGTTGCATGTATGATTTCCTAACCAGTTTTGACATGAATGGTATGTGCATGTTGGTATTTGGTTCTTTTGTTGTCATTGGCATGGGTTTTTCCAGATTTTAAAAGTGGATTTTAGCCTTTACTTGTCATTTCCAGGAAGCCACGGTGTGATGGGATTGTTCTTGGTTTGAGCTTTGGATTATCCAAAGATTTTGGATCTGGGTGAGGTGGTCTCACAAAAATTCCCAAAGGCCTAGGAATCCCTTGACCGGTAATGGCGAGATACATGGTAAAGTCTGAGGGTGGAGATGGGAAAATTCCTCAAGGTATTGGAGAAGAAATTTTGATGCATCCAAGCTCAGATTGATTTTGTGATCCCAACACCAATTTAGGTGAGATCATGGTATGGTGGAGGTGGTTTAACCTTTGGATTCCCTTAGTTGTTTATGGATTGGTTTATCTCATGAGATCCCACATTCATGCTTGGAATATGGCATGGGAGTGATTGGCAGAAAGAAAGACTTCGTTCATCCAATCTATGGTCAGGTCGTACATGGAAGTCCCGAACCTAGTTAGATTTTCCCTATGTTTAATAAGAGCTAAGTTTATATTGATTTTGATGAGTAAATTTACTTGTTATTATGTGGTTTTAATGGTTGTTTTCTCATTGTTATTTATTTGGTTATATGTTGGTTATAAGCATGGTTATTTGACAGTTCTTAATCATGCCTCTTTCCATGTTTTTACCTGTAGCTAAATGAATAATGAATGCAAGACCTAATTGATGTAATGACAGCTAATGTGAGAAGGTGGTGATCCTTCTTGTTAAATATCAAATAAGTTTTCATCTCCTTATGTTCATACTTGCATTCATGACTTGTAGGTTGCATATTTACCAAGTGTTCGATTCAGTCCAGGTTGGGGAAGGTCAAGTCAAGTTTTGGTTTCAGTTTTGGTTTACATGCATTGTTTCTATGTCATCTATCATCTCTGGAAGTTTCACTAAGTTTTGAGTAGAGGCCTGAGTCCTGACCCTAAAAAGTGGCTCAGAATTCGGGGTCATTGGCATAAAACTAAGCATAAAAGTCCACAATTGCTAGCAGAGAAGCCTATGGGAGCGACTGGAGGGCCATAGTCATTGACATGCCTTGGTAAGGTAGCAACTAGGGCTTTAGGCCAGTGAAAAATAGAGTTATCTCAGGGGTTGGACCCCTGGAGAGATTGGGTTGCTCCTGGAGGTCCTGTAGCACCTGAGGGAAGTCACTAAGGTCTCAAGTTGTCGAATCCATTTCCTTAAGGTCATATAAGAGGTTTAGTCTTATCATAGTGACCCTCAGCTCATGTTTACCCTGGGCAAGCCAGTTAAGTTGTGTAGATATGGGAAGAGGCGGTTACAGGGTGGTACCATAGCAGGTTTCATTTTCTTTGGGTGATGTCTGGTTTTCATTCTCTTTGGGTGTTATCTGATATCACCGGGTGTTATCTGGTAACACAAGTTGGTATCAGAGCATGGATCAAATACTTGGACTAGATGGGATGGATGCATGTTGTTATGCAGGCATTGTCATGGTTAAGGCTGTCATGCATGAGGTCATTGCATGTAGTGTATGTCATCATGATGTTGGTATGTTATGATGTTAATGTGTTGGCTAAAATGAAGCAAGACATGCAGATCATCATATCAAGGTTGTAGCACTAGAATTTGGGGTAGTGTATGTTTGGCATGGAGGTATGTTGGTTAATGGTTGTAGTTATATGCCATTTTGTCACATCTAGTCAATAGGCTTATTAACTGGATCAATCAACATCCTTTTACCCCTTCTCACCATCATTACACAAAGCCCTAAGCATGACTCTCCCTAATTCTTGGATATATGACTTTAATTGCTTCATGTCAATGATTTTAAGGCCCAACACACCTTGTTTCCTTAAGAGATTGCATTTACCAACAGGTTGGCCCTCTCTGGACCTACAATGATCGCCACTAGGTTGCCCCTTGATGGTGGTGCACTGATTCTAGAAATTTGAGAAAAATAAAAGAATCCCTAAGCTTCCTCTTCCAGAAGCTTCCAGGAGTAGTTATAACCATTCACATTGGATGAAAGTCTCGAATCTTGTCCTATCCTACCTTGGAGATTTCACCCCTTGTCCCTTGAGCTCATCCTCCCATAAAGAGTGGATCTCAAGCCTAGATTGGTAAATGGATTAGAATCCTCAGCTATCATCCTCTTCTATATGTTTACTGCCATCCACAAGCTAGAGGTTGGATTTTGGAAATAGATTCTACCCTCATGCTACTGTTGTGAGAGTTATTATTCCATGCATTAGAGTGACATAGAGGCACACTTTATGACAAGGAAGCATAATTCACTTGGAGGAGCTTTTCTACAAGATCAACTCCTATATTTGGTTGTAACTCTCTCCATTTCTATTAATACAAGGAGTACATTTTTTTCCTATATGCGATTTTATGATATCATGTACTTCAATACCATGTTGATCTATTAAATGAAGTGATTGGATTATGCTACATAAGGGTCATAGATTTTTGGCTTGTGTTTTCTGATTGTGCAGGTTATAATTATAGTGATCGGAGATAGGATTGGAATGTACAAGCCAAGAAAGGAATGAAGCTTGTGACGAATTCTAGTTAGGCTTCATCCCATTGTCCATTCACTTTAAGGAAGACATTATATTCCTTGATTTCTGGTGTTCTAGGTCAATCCATTAGACTAGGGAAGACACTTATGTTTGCAGTCATAGATTTTGTATAACAAATTAGCGACCATATTGGGGAACTAAGTATTCCTTTTGTGTTTTCCTTATCATTAGTACTTGTTTTATATCTTCTTCAAACCTTCACTATCTCACCCAATCAAGAATTGATCTGGTGATCAAATTTTAGCTCAAAAATGAAAGTGCCCAAAATCTCTCGAAATTGGAGTCAATTTGAAGGGTTCATCATTCTAAATCCAATGACACTTATTTCATCTCAATTTGATGTCGTATGAAAAAGTTATGATGTTTTGAAGTTTTCGTTCAACAAATAAAAAATTAGCAGGTTTGTTGATTGGGCAGCGGTACTACTAACATCATCAAGATGAATCCACAAGTACAGACCAAAGAGGATCTTCCAAGTGGCAGCCTCGTATTGGGAAAGTTGGCTCAATTTTATTGGTTCGTTTGTTTGGGGTGGACCAATGAGGGTCGGCAACATGGCCCAACCAAAGGTCGCCACATCGCACCTCGTGGTTGGCCAAAATTTGGTTAATGATTGGAAAACCTCAACAAGATTCAAACACCCGAGCTCTCATCCAATAGTCAAGCACTCTACCAATATTCTTCATAGTGTTTCTTAACACCTTATGGTCCTCAGCTCTATTTGAATATGACATTGGCGCTAATTTTGGAAAAGGGGTCAGGTGGTCAGCCCCAACCCCCGGTCACCTGACTCACCACACGACCTTAGGCGCAAAGGAGAGGGGGTCGAGACCTAGCCTTCCCCCTGGTCACAAGAACCTCATGTGAACATAGACATAGCCACCAAAGCATAAATGGAGAGGGTACTAAGGATTGGCCTTGGCCTCGGTCACATGAACCTACACAAGACCGTGACAGAAGGCCATCAACAAAGGGAATGGTAAATGAAGACTAGCCCTTGGTTTTGTTACTGCAACATGACCACGACAAAGCGTGAGGGAGTTATGGTTGTAAGGGTGGGTCGTTGTCCTAGCCCTTGGCCCCATGGTGCCAACATAACTGAAGGCTCGACATTTAAGGGGATAGGCCAGTGAGGGCAAGCAGTTAGCCCCGGCCCCCAGTCGCATGTCCCATGTGGTCATAGTTTCTGCATTTAAGGCTTATTGGAAGAATTAATGCTACAACAAAATTCACCTTCAACAGGCGAATTCATTTCCTCTGTAGCAAAAATAGGGGGAAATTGTAGTGTTGTTAGATTGTTTATCCATTTTGTAGGACAAATAATAGAGAGGAGTTGACAGAGCTTGTGGGAGCCATAACTTGTTGAGATTTTGGCCTTTTGGAGCTCAAGAAGAGTCCAGATAGGTTAGTTTTTGGACATTTTGGATCCAATGGTGACCTCTATTTTCTTGCTGCAGCACATATGAAGAGACTTTTTGCAGGTTCATGTCCATGGGTGTATGGATCAATCAGTGCTTTGGATTAGTTCTTGAAGGTGTTTGAGCATGAGAAGGCCTTGAGGGGTTTTCTTACCTTCACAAGTTTACTGCATTATATGTGACTTGTAGGGTGTAGCTCAATTTGTCTTTTCTCACTATGTCTTGTTGAGGAAATCTTTCTTTTTATACCTCAATGTGGAATTTAAGTACTTGTATGCTATTTTCAGATGGAGTAATGGGTCTTAGTAGGAGACACCTTTTATTTTTTATGGTTTCACGACTGATTATAGGTTGTCATGGTGTTTATAGTGAGATTTATTTGCAGGAGAACGTTTTCTTGAAGGGGAAACTGGCCACTTATTTTATCAACAAACTTTATGTACTCTTTTTCATTGAATATATGGAGCGGTCTAGCTATGTTGGCAGGCTTGGAGATGTAGCCTAGGAGGGGTGAACTTCGTGACCAAATTCTTTGTAGTTTCTCTTCATGAATATCTATATCAATAAATGATGAGATGTTTCTTATGTTTAAGTTTACATGAAAAACTAACTCATAGTCGTTGAAGAGACATTTGAAAACCTTTTTTTGTCATAAGACGCATTTTTCCTTGCAAAACATCAAAGAATGATCACTTTTTAGGAAGGATAAGTTCTCCTCCAATTTCATATCAAGTTGGTATCAAAGGAATGCTTCACTAAGTTACAAGAATGGGCAAGAATATTTTCCAAGAGCCTAAGGAGATGAATTTGTCTCTTCGAATGGAGAACATTGAATTGAGAAGAATGTTTGAAATTGCTAAAGAGGAGGAAGCATATTCACCTTTAGTTTTAACATGTGCTTTAGGAACAAGTTGATGAAATTTCCACTCCAATGACAGCAAAGGAAACCTCCAAAGTGAAGCCAACATGTGGGCATGGTTCAAACAGAGTTTGTGGACCTTATGAGAAAAATTATGCATGTGCATTTTGTAAGCATCTCATAGATTCTCATCATATGTCGGTTGGTAAGAATGGGTGGCTTGAGTCATCTATAAAGTCATCATCATCATCTAAAGCAGAAAAGGTGGATGGAAATTTCAAGGAAGTAATAAGCATCTCAAGTTCAAATCCTTCTATTTATGCTCATAACAACTATTTTAGAGCATTTGAACAACATACTAGAGGCATTGGTATGAAGCTGATGTCTAAAATGGGTTATGAAGGGTGAGGCTTCCACATCAATGGCCAAGGGATTACTAATCCAATCATGGTAAAAGAGAGACCAAAATATCAAGGATTGGGATATGGTCAAAGACAGTTTGGAGAATTCTCTAAACAGTTTGAGGCAAATCAATCATCAGAGGATGATATGTCACACCAAGATGGTGGTGATAATGTTCATTTGTCTCCTAAGAGAGATGAATGCTTTAAAGGATCTTGCATGACATTGTCCGCTCCACATCGTCAAAGCTACAACCCAAAGCACAAGTATAAATCTCATCGGCATTTTCCAAATGCTGGTAATTTTGAATATTTGTGGAACATGTATCCTTGCACTTTTTGTGATGTGTTTGACTATTGTGTGGTTTTTTTTTAGCAATGCATGGTAATGGTCAAGAGAATGGATCAGATTCTTGGCATCAATCAAGATGAATCTCCTTAACACTTGAGGACTTCTTTTGCGGCAAACAAGAGAAAGTAATTTTGTACCCATTGCAAGATACACGGGCGTGGGAATGAATGATGTTGGAAATTACATCTAGAGCTTCATTCCAAGAAGGGAAAATATATTATCCAAACCAATGCAAGGGAAGCAAGAGGTGGAAAAGAGGAATCACAACGTTTCTAAAGAAAACTTCAAGGCAAAGTTGATGAGAAAACGGAACTAATAAGCCTAGGAGAGGCGAAGATTGGGTAGATTGTTTGTATAGTTTGTTTTTTCTTTGTAAATTGTAAATACTTCTTATTGTTTACTTGTTTTGGTTACTTTTGTAAAGTAAACAAGAATAATCACTATGAAAAACAAGTATGTGTTTTTCATTGACATGTTATGTAGTTGGCTTGTTTGTAAGTCCAAATGTTTAAGGACTTTCGGGATGTACAGTGTTTTTTCGTCCAAGTTTGTCTACATTTGTCATGTACTCACCGATGCAAGTGTTCAATATGAAACTTGTTGTGAATAGAATATTTGTTTAAAATTGTATAGTACGACTATGTTTTTGTAGGCAAATCCAATTATGTCATTGAATTTTTGCAACAATGTACTTTTGCGTACAAGATCAGTTTGAGGACAGTAAAGCAAGTTTGAATCAATGCATGATAATCATTGTATTGCTTCTAATTACAAAGATGGAAAGTCAATTTTATCTTCAACAAATGAACTTCAAGATGAATTTGTTTGAGCCGCGAAAGATGGGGTTAAAGAGAATGTTCAGATTCCACTCATCAATGCTTTTATTCTTGCACCAATAATAAGAATTTTGGCTCAATTCTTGACCAGACGTCAGGTCTTCACGAAGAAGATAGGTGAAGTATCTTGATTGGAGCTTGAAGTGCACCCATTGAAAATAGAGCATTATGGATTGAGTTTTGGGTAAGTTTTGAGTTTAAGTCTCTTTTATTTACCAGGGGGAATAAACTTTTGTAATCCAAAAGTTTATAGTGGGGAGGTGTGATCTGGTGATCAAATTTTAACTCAAAAATGAAAGTGCTTCGAATATTTCGAAACTAGCATCAAGTCGAAGTGTTTATTGTTCTAAATCCAACAGAACTTGTTTCATCTCAAGCCAATGTCGTATGAAATATGATGTTCTGAAGTTTTCAGTCAACAGCTAAACAATTAGCAGGTTTGTTGACTGGGCAGTCGTATTGCTGACATCATTAGGATGACTGTGCAGGTACAGACTGATGAGCTCCAGTATTGCAGCAAGAATACTGCAACTCCTAGGGCTACCAACTTTACTTCATTAACCCGGGGTTCATACAAACTTGGAGGTGACAGTGTTGTATACATAGTAGATGCAGTGGTCTACTCTTTTCACTTTTCAACTGGGGTGATAGACCACTAGGGTTTTTCAAACTAGTCTTCTATTAACTAGAAGGAGTCTGACTACCAAATAGCAAAGGGAAAATTACTCTTAATGCATAAAGGAAATGTTGCCTACTCTAGGGAATGAAAGCGTTGAATTGTAAGGTGCTATAAAGTGACATGAAATCATCTAGCTAAGAATCTACACATATTTATTGCAAAAGAGACCTAACTTAACCATTCATATAACATCTAGTTATCTAGACTAAATAAGCATGGAAATTTATCTAAAGACTATTGTGACTGTTGCATGCATGTGCTAACTAGAAATTGCAAAAAAAAAACCTTTTTTATTTTCAGTTTTATGAATGCAAATGCTAATTTAACCAATTTGTTCTTTGGCGGGGGAGACAGGTATGAGGAAACATGTCTGGAATCGTGTTGAGGGTATTGAAGCCAAGTGGAGGCCTAACCTAATCTCATATAATCTCATATGACCATTTCTGCTTAATTCGAGCTTAAATCGGGCTGCTACAGGATCTCCTAGTTCTACTACAAGATGCCCTGTTTTACTACAAGAAACATATTGAAAGCTTATAGGGAGCTGAAAGGTGTGAGTGAAGGGGAAATAAGGCATAGAGAAGGTGCACACTACCCAAGGCTCAATCCAAGGCTTCAAGATGGTTGGACTTGCTCAAGGAAAATGTCCACTTTGCTACAAAACATAAATTTAGATTAGGGTTTGGTGGACTTTGGCAGCATAGGTGGAGAAGACTTGGATGAGGCTAGCAAGATGAGGTCTCCCTGCAGATCAGAAACTCCTACAACAACATACATTCTTTTCTTCATTTATGCACAACTTCATTTATATATGGAAAAGATGAGTTGAGTTTAGGGAAAACCGAGTTATTAATAGCTAATGGCTAATTTTATGAATGAAAGTGCTTCTAAACCATATCAAATTCAAGAAACCAAAATGAAAATTGTAGGTATTTCTAAGAAATTTAGAAACAGTGATCTATGCAACAAGAAATCCTAATTTATGCAGTGATCAAACAATAAATGTGTTTTTGGGTTGTGTGAATGGAACCCTCAAACCATGATCCCATAAGGGATATGAGGCAGAGGCCACTACCACCAACTTTTCTCAAGTGTATACTATCATTATTGTACCATTGATCTATCTATCGACAAATGGAAGCAAACTAAGTAATCATCAGAATACTTGCATATTAAACAAAACCAAAATTACTTCAGAAGATAACTATGAATGTCATCTAAGAAAACATATACAGAAAGAGGAAGCTTTGTTGCTAGGGTTGGTACCTAACCCAAGAGCTTCAATCCTCTAAGTCAACTCAGTGTTGGATCAAGGGAATGCTTTTCATTCTTATCAAAATGTGAAAAATACATAAGAGTTATCAGTCATAATGTCTTAGCTCGAAAATGCCTCTTGGCTACAATAACAAAAAAGTCCAATCCTAATGAGGCCCTTGGCCTTCTTATTTCTACAACTGAATCTACCTATATTTTTCTTAAAATTAGTAAGTCTTGGCTCCCAACTCGATATCAACTTGCCTTCAACTATCACTGGCTTGGCTGCCAATGACCTCGGTGGGCTTGACTTCTTGTAACTCCGAACTGATAAGATCTGGTGGAGGAATCTTTGAGTGATTGAGGAGTTAAGGAGGGATATCCAATATCCTAAAATCCCTCTTGCTTGTCTACTTCAAGTTCCTACCCTTAAATAAGCCAAAATTTCTCCAAATCCTATAATTAATGCACATTAGGCCACATGACATAATGTCTCATCTTTAGCCTTCTCACTAAGAAAAATATAATAAAATATGTAAAGAAATGTGGGAAAAGTTGATTTTAATAAGTTGGAGAGTGGCATTAAGGTCCATATAATTTACCTATTGATGAGCCTCGTTGTCACCCCCTACTGAAAGTGTTTCTCATCCTTTGAGCAACTTAATATATGTCCATGTCTTTCATTGCTCTTGTGGCCTCTCTGACGTCCCAAGCTTCAGTTGATGTATTCTCCTATTGTGGATAAAATCTTGCATGCTTCTCTATTTCCTCCCGCTGCTTTCTTTCCTCTTTCTCCTTTATTCCTTCTATCATACCCAAGAGCAATAGTGGACTAAGTTTCCATCCAATCCAGTTGATTTTGAGTATCTGCAGTGCCTTCTTATACAATGGGGTCCTTTCTAGCGCATCCCTCTTTCTTTAAGGGGAATGATACTCCCTGATCCTTAGCTTGTATTGTAGGGTGCCACATCTTCTTTGGCATGCTTGTTGGCTTTCATCCCATAGAAATCTCAAGGTTTCCTCGAAATCAGTGACTGCTTGCTCTTG
>APFE030637569.1:0-28309 GCA_000404065.3 Pinus taeda
TCCTTTACCAGTACATAGGCTGCAACCTGCAGAGAGCTACAACTCTCTCTCGTTTTCCAGTCTCTCCTGGAAGGGAGCTACAACCCCCTACCTCTTTTCTTACAAGGACCACTTTTCATAAATTTTCAAACTGGATCCATATACATCAAATGATCATCAAGTACATATAAATTACAGTCAGCTGTAGTAACCAGATCAAGATAACAGAACCAAACCCAGAACACCTTATCAACAAAAAAATTCAGTCAACATATAGTCCTGAAACATATACACAACTTTCCTTTCTTTGGCCTGCGTCGGTACGCACTTCACCTTCTGCTTCTCTGCGTGTATCCGCGGATCTCCTTCTTCTGCACTGCGTGGCCACGCACTGCTTCTTCTGTCGCGTTGCGTACAGTATGCACCCAAATGCACTATCGTGCCGCGTACTGTCACAGTAGGCACGCACCAAAAGAACTATTGCGCCGCATACTGTTACAGTAAGCACGCACCTGAACCACTGCTAGGCTGCGTAACCCCGCAGTTCTCCTGTTTCTGCTCTGCGTACTCACGTAGTCACCCTTCGTCTGCTCCACGTACCTGCGCAGCTCGCCTTCTTCTGCTCTGCGTACCCACGCAGAGGCACTGTTAAGCACCTGTGTACCTCAGATTAGGGCTGAATTTGCAGATTACCAGTGTGCTACAGTTAGACGGATGCCCAGATCTGATCAAGCTCTCGGGAGATCACCCTTTACAGATTCGCTTTCTACTTTCACTTTCATATAGATCAAGCCTTTTGAAACAATAACCCAATAGATCAGATCTTAATATATTCAACCCAAAAACATATTAAGCCAAATGATCTCCTTTGCTTTATATAGGCAAGCTCTTCCTCAAATCAAGGATCATGGGGCTCAATAATAATAATAAAATAAAACAATACCATGGGCCAAAACCATGGGCCAAAACCATGATAACACAATACCGTCGGCTAAATACCAAGGGTAAAAATTAAGGAACCCCACGTGTGCACTTTTTACTTCCTTGAAGTGTGTGCACAGGGGTACACACCTCAGGAATGGGTAACCTACGTGTTTGGACACGGTCCCTACACAGCGTACCTGTGGGTATGCACCTTCTAAACTTTTCTCCTACGTACTCCTTAATTTTCATCATATTGAGAGCCTTGCCATGGGTGTTGCCTTCAAGTACAACATCTGTAACATATAACCATACCAGAAACATAATGCCAACAGCCTCCCTCAGGATAGGGGCATGCCTTATGGCCCATCATTCTATTTGAATCCAATGCTACCTCAAGGAGCTCATTATCCTTCACAACCTGCATACATGGACGAAAACCAAATGATGGTAGGACCTCGTGATCCCTTTAGTTACTCAACTTTTCCATGGTCTAATCTGGCGGCACCTACTCCATTATCATTCCTAGTTACTCTTGATGTATCAGATATATACAAGTTGATTAGTGATCCCATCCATCATGTGCGCTTTTTACTGCCTTGAAGTGTGTGCACAGGGGTACGCACCTCAGGAATGGGTAACCTGCGTAAGTTTTTGAGGTTGCCATCAAGTCCAAAGGGGGAGATTATTGGCATTATGTTTTTGGTATGGTTATATGTTACAGATGTTGTACTTGATGGCAACACCCATGGCAAGGCTCTTAATATGATGAAAATTAAGGAGTACGTAGGAGAACAGTTCAGAAGGTGCGTACCCGCAGGTACACCGTGCAGGGACTGCGTCCAAACACGAAGGTTACCCATTCCTAAGGTGCGTACCCCTGTGCAACCACTTCAAGGCAGTAAAAAGCACACACGTGGGGTTCCTTATGTTTTACCCTTGGTATTTAGCCGACGGTATTGTGTTATCATGGTTTTGGCCCGTGGTATTGTTTTATTTTATTATTATTATTGAGGCCCCATTATCCTTGATTTGAGGAAGAGCTTGCCTATATAAAGCAAAGGAGATCATTTGGCTTAGGTATGCTTTTGGGTTGAATATCTTAAGATCTGAACTATTGGGTTATTGTTTCAAAAGGCTTGATCTATATGAAAGTGAAAGTAGAAAGCGAATCTGTAAAGGGTGATCTCCCGAGAGCTTGATCAGATCTGGGCATCCGTCTAACTGTAGCACACTGGTAATCTGCAAATTCAGCCCTAATCTGAGGTACGCAGGTGCTTAACAGTGCCTCTGCGTGGGTACACAGATCAGAAGAAGGCGAGCTGTGCAGGTACGCAGAGCAGACGAAGGGTGACTGCGTGAGTACGCAGAGCAGAAACAGGAGAACTGCGGGGGTACGCAGCACAGCAGTGGTTCAGGTGCGTGCTTACTGTAACAGTACGCGACGCGATAGTCCTTTTGGGTGTGTGCCTACTGTGACAGTATGCAGCGCGATAGTGCATTTGGGTGTGTACTGTACGCAGCGCGACAGAAGAAGCAGTGTGTGGCCACGCAGTGCAGAAGAAGGATATCTGCGGATATACATAGAGAAGCAGAAGGTGAAGTGCGTACCGACGCAGGCCAAAGAAAGGAAAGTTGCATATCTGTTTCAGGACTATCTGTTGACTGAATTTTTCTGTTGATAAGGTGTTCTGGGTTCGGTTCTGTTATCTTGATCTGGTTACTACAACTGACTGTAATTTATATGTACTTGATGATCATTTGATGTATATGGATCCAGTTTGAAAATTTATGGAAAGTGGTCCTTGTAAGAAAAGAAGTAGGGGGTTGTAGCTCCCTTCCAGGAGAGACTGGAAAATGAGAGAGAGTTGTAGCTCTCTGCAGGTTGCAGCCTACGTACTGGTAAAGGACTGCACCAGTACAAGACCATTGTAAAAGGAGTTTGTAAATTGAAAGAAGATAGAGACATATTGCAGCAGGTGGTTTTCACCCACATTGGGTTTCCACCTTATATCTGTTGTTCTTTGATGTGACTGTCTGTTTTTTTTTTGTTCATGCTCATTATTTTATGGTACTGATATGCAAAAATAATCCAAAGTTTAAATAAGGAAGATTTGGTAAAAGGACTAGATAATACTAATTCACCCCCCCTCTCAGTATTATTTTCTACACAAATATCTTCGATGATCAAAGGAATGATAGGTAATGCGGGTAATCAAAGAAACGAAAGCGAGGAACCCCAGGTATGAAGAATAAACTGTTTTTTCTAATAAGATAAAGAAGCATTCTCTTGTATTGGCCCTCTCCTTTAGGTTCTTTGGGAATCTAGCTTATTTATTGTAGTTCTTTAAGGCACTTCATAGGATAGATGGGTGCACTCTCTAATCTGGTAGAGATGGAAACAATTGTGGGATTATACTTGGAGCTGATGCCACCTATCCCAGAAAGGGTGTAGGGAATGTTATCCCTCAATTGAATGAGGGTAACTCAATTCATTTACAAAATCTCTTATATGTACCTAATCGCAAGAAGAACCCAGTGTCCATTTCAGTAATAGAAGTCAAAGGTTTTAGGGTGGCACTCATTGATGGAAAGGTACATGTTTGAAAATAGAATTTTCAAAGATGTTTTTGAGTTTAGGGTTGGATCAAGTTGGAGGAAGTCCACTAGGGACCATGTCCATTGACACATAGCACTGAAGGTCTATGAGACAAATGGTGACATGGATGCCTGAATTCAAAAAGAGAATGAAAGTACTTGTATGAGATGTACCAAAGGAAAATCTTACAAGGGGACCATTCCCCTCATGTAGTAGGTCCACAGGTTTGGAACAAATCAAGGAGTTTTAAATTCATGATCAGGAATCTCATGTATACAGGTAGAAAAAATCCCTCTATGGCTTGAAGAAAAATTCCCCAGGCATAGTATGAGAGGATTTGTAGCTATTAGATGAAGCTGAGATTCACTAGGAGTGAAACCAATCCAAACTATTACTTGAAGGTTGTGCATGATAGACCTCTCATACCAGCACCTTATGAGGACGACCTATTTCTAACTGGTGCAAACTCTCTCATTTGCAAAAGTAAGAGGGAGTTGGTTTCTAAATGTGGAATAATAAACTACAAGCCTGTGACTACCTCGAGGATATTAACTTTTAAAATTCATATGGTAGTGATGTCCGACCAGAGTTTCATAAACTCATTCACATTGATGTTCTTGATGAACTTCCGTCCGGACATATGTTTTGCAGTTAGCATGGTGAGCTCATATTTGGTTGAGCCTCACTCGATTGGTGTGAAGAATCTTAGAAGATATCTTCAGGGCACAATCTCTCATGGATTGAGATACACTACCAAAATATGAAATTACATGATTATTCAAATGTTGAGTGGGCAAGCAGTGTGGAGGATCACTAGGGCACTTCCCAGTGCTAGTTCTCTTTGGATTCTGCTTCGACACTTTGAGTATGATCTCGTGTGAAGTTGCATGAGCTGTTTGTACACATGATGAATACCACTGTGATTCTCTGTGACAACTAGAGGTGGGATTCAATTATTGAGGAATACCGTATTCGATGATTGCTCCAATAGATAGACATTAGATACTACCTTATATGGGATGTGGTAAGTCAATGATGAAGGAGGCTTCATCACATTGAGACTGACGTATAGGTCGCAGACATTTTGTGAAAGCCCTAGAAAGGTCAAATATGTGACTTTCCTGAACGATTTGAAGTTGTTGAGATACCTTCTTATAAGGGTCCTTCATGTTGCATGCATTGAGGTCTGGGAGCTCTGGTGGGCTTGGGGTACTTACTGGAGCAACATATGACGACAGGGCGACTCACCCTCCCCTGGTGATGTGCTATGTATAGGATGACAGGTTCAACTTTCCCCTATGACACCCCGTGGCAACTAAGGAACAAGATGATTAGTTATCTTGTGGGCTAGGATGATTAGTTCTCCATGGCATCCACTAGATGGGATGATTCAGTCTCCTGTGGATATGATGATTCACTCTCCTCTGGATAAGATGATTCGCTCTCCTATGGACAAGATGGTTCACTCTCCTGTGAATAGGATGATTTGCTCTCCTGTGGATAAGATGATTCACTGTCCTATGGCTAGGATGATTCGCTTTCCTGTGGACAGGATGATTAATTCTTATGTCGAGGCATCCTACCCATGCAGTCTGGGACTCATGGGAAGTACCTTTCATCTAATTAATGAGCAGGGAAATGGGGATAGGGTCCATAGTAGTACCGACGAATGCATTGTTGTATCTGTTGTACTCCCTATGGTAGGATGACCTTTTTTGATCTGGGATCAATGATACTGGTCTGGGAACAGTGAGAGTGGTGCATACTCTGAAACTGACTTTGGGTTAGTAAAGGACTGGTCTGGGACCAGTGGTACACACTCTAAGACTAACTTCAGGTCAGTGGAGAATGAATTCTTCTTCTTCATGGTTCAGCAGAGAGTAGAGCTGAGCAGAGAGCAAAGCTAAGTAGAGCTGAGCTGAGCTAAGCTGAGCTGAGTAGAACTTAGCAGAGCTTAGCAGAGCAGAGCTGAGTTTAGAGAAAATCTGAGTAGAGATGTGTTGAGCAAAGCTAAACAAAGCTGAACTGAGCTGAGCATAGTAGAACTGAGTAGAGCAGAGTAGTACAGGGCACTGATGATAGAGATAGTACATTTGGACATATGGATCAATGGATGGAGTTCTCCCTAGTTGAAAGGGAGTGTTAAAATTGATAACTAGGGCCAAACTCCATGTGGGTCATCTTATTTATGGCATCTGATATTTTTCTTAGATCCCCCTCATTGAGAGGTGTAGGATTCATCTAAATATCATCCGATACTGACAAGTACTCGTGGAGTTATTAATTTATTTGTGTTATAAGACATATTGTCAAGTCACTAGCATCTTATGTAGGCTCAGAAGCTCAGTAGACATGTCTATTCAATCTACATTTTATTATAAATAGAAGAGGACATGAATTGTTAGACACACTCTTTATGTGTTCTCCTCCTCTCCACATCTTGGGTTTTTGGTGAAGAAGAAACACTAAAGAGTATACTGGGCTAAGTGTATGATTCCTTAGGTGTAGTTTAGATGTACCCTATACGTAGTCAAGGGAAGGCTCCTATCCTCTATCTAAAGGAGCTCCAATACATAGTCAATGTGATGCCCTAATCTGTTGACAAGTGATGCCCTAATCCGTTGTCCAAGGAGACTCTTAGATATAGTGAAAGGAGACTCTAAGTATTTATTAAGGAGAGGCCTAATCTACAGTAAAGGGAGGCTTGATACATAATAGAGGAGGCTCTTATCTGAATCAACAAGAAGGCCCTAATTTGTTGTCATAAGGAGGCTCCTAAATTGTTGTCTAGAAGTGACCCTTAGTCACAGCTAAAGAAGACCTGGTCACAGATATAACAAGCCCTAATTCACAACTAAGGAGAGACCTTTAGATGCAACTAAATGAGTCCTAATGCAACAAGAAGAAGCCTGAAGCAAGCATGAATTGCTAAATGTAACAGCATAGAGATAGAGGTTGTTCCTAGGCTTGGGTCAAGCACTGTTTGCAAGGTAAAGGAGCTATAGCATAAGGTGAGACTGTGCGTAAAAGAAATCTGCCATAAAGGTTTTGACCAGATTAGCATAGGTATGTAGATTCGGTGCTAGAAGGTAATGACAGTAAGCCATGTTCTTACGCTACTGCATTGATGATTATTGGAAGTTGTTTGGTGGAAGACCGTAAGCCTATCTTGCTGCTAGGCCATAGGCCCTAGCCAGCATCAAAGGGTTGCACAAGCCAGACCTCGACAACATGACAATAGTGTAGTCTCACTTTGGTGCATCGTAGCCTTTGAAGGCCTTTATTGTTGACTGAGTGAAAGATAAGGGATGAAGGCTAATGCCCTAAGTCATGAAACAGTGACAACTAGTGCAGCTAGAAGTCATCAACGTTGACAGGTGCAACTGATAATGTGTGTAGCATAGCAGGCATTGCAGATCAGCAATGTGTACAACATTAAATACAGATCCATGACATTGAGCTCAGTGATGTTTGAGTACACCACTGAGAAAATTAAGTACATCATAGTGGAGCATGATGATGAATTGCATCATGGTAATGGAAGCAGCTCAGTGATGGGAACAACTCTTTGACTAGGTGCAACACCATGACAAAATACAACACTACGATAGGTGAAGCAGTCACCTTGGAGAATCAGTTGAAGCAATATGTCTTCAACTGATCTCATGCAGATATCAAAATTCAAAATGTTGTCTTTTATTGTAAATGTATTATCTCTCTCTTTTTCTCTACTGAACTTTGAAGAACATAAAAGAAGAATTGATCAAGGATTTCCCTACATTGGGGTTTGTCCCTGGCTAGCGCCATATCTTGTGTCCTTTTGTCTTGGCTTGTCTTCTGTGATTTATATTTATGTTCTATCTATAGTTTACTTTAATGCTGATGTGATTGCTAATTTGGAAAAGATATTGAGCTAACTATGAAAATTGAAATAAATTTCTCTAGAATAGAACATACCTAAAATTAACACATTTAGAAGAGATGAGATGTTGCTAGTACCATAGGTAACTTTGCAGGATTTTGACAAATGGGCTATTTACTTTGTTGGACCTATCAACTCATCACGAAAGAAGATGGGTTCGAGGGATATCATCACTTCCACTAATTATTTGAAAAGATGGGCTCAGGTACAACCAATGAAGGATTGGAACACATAAACTACTATTAAGTTCATCTTGAATATATATTTTCCAAGTTTAGCTATCCAAATATCTTGATGAGTGACCAAGGCACACATTTCTTGAACAAGACTATTGAAGAACTAATTGAGGAATTTCAAGTTTACCTCTAGATGAGAACTCCTTAATAGTGGAATATTTCAATAAGATTCTAGAGAATGAATTAACCAGGGTATGCAACGTGAACATATATGACTAGGATTTAAGGATTCAAATGGTGTTCTGGGCATATAGGACAATATGGAAGAAATTGACATGGAAGATACCTTTCAGGCTAGTATATGGACAAGAGGCAGTTATGCCTATGGAGTACATTGTGCCAAGTTTGAGAATTGCAGCTACCACATATATGGTAGACCCTGACATTATGAAGGAAAGAATGTTGCAATTACTAGCTCTAGAAGAGGACAAGTTCATAGCAGGGTTCCATTAGCAATTGTATAAAGAAAGGGAGAAAGCCTGGCATGAAAGACATTTTGAGAAGGATATCTTGTATTATTATATGATAGAAAATTTTCTAATTTCCAAGGAAAATTTAAAAAAAAATTGGTGAGGACCGTATATTATCAAACACGTATATGATGGTGGTGCAGTTCAACTCACGAAGTTGAATGGTCAGCTGATTTGGGGACTAGCAAATGGTAGGAGGTTGAAGATATATAGGGATGACTTTGTCCATGGAGTTTCAAACTAAAAAATGAAGGCACGGAAGTCTTAGTGTCACTTGTAGTTGAAAGTGGGTGTGAGACTATAAACTACTATGGAGAAAGGGACTTCATTGAAGGAAGATTATTGTGTGATACTCAAGAGTATGAGGAAGTCCAAAGGAACCAAAAAAAATAGAAGGTGACTGTATCATGAGGAAAGGTTCATCGAAGTTGGCTGGAAGTATAGCCATTGGAAGGAGAAATCTACTGTTAAAAGGAAATTGGCGTTAAGGGGCACAGGAGAAGACCATTTATGAAGCATAGCTAGATGTATCTAGCACCATATCTGCATTAAATGAGGAAAATTGAATAAATAATTGGGATGGAATTCAAATTTGTTATAAAAACCATAACCTGCACAAAATTTGACACTTTTTAGTCTCAAGAAGTTGAGAAATTGCATCTAAGTGTGAAGAGAAGAGAGTTATTGTATGTATCAAAAGCGTTTTTAGGAACTTGTTAAAATATTTGCAGAAAGAGGATTAGCGGCTATTATGGCGTCACAAGAAGTGAAGATACCCATATCCCCAAGGTGCCAAATGTCATCAAGGAAGTAGGTACCCACAAAGCCACAACCATAAAAGAAGCAGGAGAAGAGACTAGCTAAGGTCCCTAGGGTAGAACTCAGAACATCCTGAAGGAAGAAAATACAAAAGGAAGTCTACATGAAGAAAAAGAAGATAAGGGGAAGAAGCTTGTGTAGAAAGAAAATAATTTGATGCAGTAGAAGATGCCTCAAAAAATCAATGATATTGAAGAGGAGGTCGAAGTTAACCACATGGATATAGAGGATGAAGAGTTTCTCACTGTACTCCCACCTTACATGCCACCAAGGAAACTAAACACCAAGCCAGTTGGGGAACCAAAGGAGGGAACGTTTACCATGAACACTCCATTACTGTTGGAGGGAGTACCATTTAGAAGCAAAGTGTTGGGGAAGATACCCCACATAAATATGGAAGACTTGGACTTTAATGATCGGAACAAATAGCCACAATTTGAACCAAGTAGATACCTGAAGCAGGTTCGGTACATAGAAAGTGGAGTCACGAGATCAGATCCGTACTAGTGGGATGCAAGATTGAACAGAGAGAGGGCCTTTTTAATATGTTGAATGTGCCACACTTTGTATGAGTGACATCTAGTACAATCTGTGTGCGATAGCTCCTTGCACTGGAACATGATGGATGCATCTGGTTAGGGACAAGGATCTCGATCGATGAGATGTTAAGTAGAAGAATCACAGTGTTTCCACATTAGGGAAAAGACCCTACATAATAATTTGTTGGTAAAAATAAGGACAAGGAGATGGCATAAATGGTGAAGGAAAATCTTTGAATAGTGAAGAAGTTGTGAGGATATGACATCAATTCCATTGATGACCAAGGAGTGTGTTTCGGTGCACACATCTTGGTAGGTAAAATAATGAGGAAGTGCATGGCCAATGAGGTGCCTACAACTATAGTATATTTGGCTACGCAATGTAGCACAGGGTTCCAGTTTAACTAGTATAACTATCTATGCAAGGAAATTTCGACAGACTGTAGGTAGAGCGAAGAATAAAAACATGATTCAACGTTAGAATTTTGTAGGTGAAAGGAATCTCTTACACAATTGCGGACTACAGGAAATTTTTAGATGACACAATGCATATTTTAACCTAACTATAGGAGGATCCAAACATTTAGAAGATCGAGCAAGAATAACAAGTGAAGCAGAAGCAATGCAATATGAGCTTGGCAGTTGTAAGGACCCTACTAGTCTTGCAGAAGCTCACCAATATTACTGAAGGAAAGAACCTCCAAAAGAATATAGATGATCTTCAGAGGAAGGATAAAATTTTGCAAGAGAGGACTCATCCATGGAAGGATGACACCATCAAACGTTCTTAGGTAGTGGATGAATGGCTTAAAGAGTCGAAGAAAAGGGAGGCATAAATACTACAAAAGGTTGCTAGCCCAACCACAAAGGCATTGTTGGAAGAGATGCGCCAAGAGTAGAAACAAATGGAAGAGACAATACAACAATATAATAAATTCTACAATGAAATTACAGCGAAAATCAAGGGAACCGTAGCTGAGTGACTCGGAATGAGTCACGACTGAGTCTTGAGGGCTTGTTGGATGCAACCCAACTTGGTCTAAGTTTTGGTCAAAGGCTCCGCATTTTGTGGAGAAGAGCACACAAAGTTGGCAAAGTTCTATTCATCATGTAATGTTTAGGGGCTTTGTGGTGGGTCAAAATTCCCTTATGTTGTAATGGGTTTCAGGTATTAGTCCATTGTTTCTCCGGAACCATGGTATGTGGACCATGGTCTCGTAGTAAGGAAGTGTATATAAATAAGATGTAATACTTTATTGAAGATAAGGTAACTAACTAAGCATAGATAGAATACGCAATTGATCATATTTTCTGAGTCTATGTTTTGGGAGACGCTCTGCAGCTGAGTGCACGAAGGCCTTGAAGAGTGTGTAGCTGAGTGCACATACCACTAGCAGTTGGGTGTGCAGGTCAGAGAACCATATGTATTGAAGATCCTTATTAGTAAATTAGAATTTTTTGTGAAGTATTGAGTATCTTTTTGTGTTCATTATCTATTGTTATTTATATCATTATGCATGCTTTTTATTGAATTATTCGGAAGAATACATGTTATACTATTCTCTGTTATGTTTATGCATTAAGTACCAATCTATTAAGTTAATAATCAATGTGGAGTTATTCATGTACGTGAATTTGTAGATAGATATAATACATAAGTGAACACACGAGTCCCACCAACACACATATCCCTCTAGAAGGAGAAACCTAGTTCTGCAACCTCCCATAACTACATCGGGTGAGACTGTGATCTGCTTGTAGGTCATTACTGAAAGGGTCAGTGGTTGAGGGTTTTCATTAGAGAAATTTTGAGGTCTAAAATGGGCCTCCTAAGAAAAATGTACAATCAAAATAAAATTTATAGTCACCAATAGGATACAAGATGATGTTGTCAACCATGGGGGATGATTCACCATTTTTGGGGTAAAAATGTAAAAATATTAAAAAATAATAAAATAACAAAACTAATTTTTCAACTTCTAGTTTCAGCTTATCTCCCTAAGGTTTTACTCAAATTTGGAGCAATATTACTCATTGGATGCACAATTTAACTCCTCATCCAAGGATTACCCATGTTGCATACTTTTGATGGACCCTACTATATGAAAAATGAGAAATACATGAAAAAATGTGATTGCAATAACATTTTTAATGTATTTATTATTTTTCATGTAGAAGGGTCCATCAAAATTATCCAACATGGGTATTCCGTTGATGAGGAATCAAATTATGCATCCAATGAGTGTTCCCACTTGAAATTTGAGTAACCCCATAAGAACATATGTTGAAAATACGAGTTGAAAAAGTAGTTTTTTTCTTTTTTCCCTCTAACTTTTGATGATGTAATCTAATCTTATTTTATTATTTTCATTATTATTTTATAATTTTATTAGCAGGCCCATTTTATACCTCAAAAGGCCCCTAATGGTTGGTTCACAGTACACTTTGAACCTCGGTCAAACCCCCTTAAACCAACAAAAAGTCAGTGTAAGAACAAAAGAAAGTTGAGGTGGATGAAGGGACACATATTTTCAATAGGTTGAGGATGCAGTTGAAGAAAGCCCAAAATGAGATTGCTAGACTTAAAAAGCAATATTAAAGGTTGAGGAAAATATATATATAATCATTTGAACATGTGTGAGTGAGCGATGTCAAATGATAAGTATATGCCGAAAATGACTCTTCCTTTACATAGGAACCTCAAAAACATATCCAAACAAAACATCACCCTAAGGAAGGTGCTAAGGGCTACCAAGAAATAATTGCAAGAAATACAAGAGAAGGATAGAGATAATCTTGATTTTTTAGCTGAAGAGGCTAATGTCTGAGTATTGGAACAAGTCAATCAAAGTAGTTCTGGTTTTTTGTTTCTTGCCCAAGTATGTTAATTGAATGGTTTTGGACAAGGAGGTTGAGAGTGTTGTTATAAAATCAGAAAGGTAGAAGTATTTTCTCATATATATAATTAATTTGGATTATTTTATCTTTATGTTCTTATTTTATCTTTTAGTTCATCAAGTAATTACCAAAACAATAGCACAAAGACGCTAGATGTAGACAGATAGCCAGGTAAAAACCCCTATCTAGGGGAGAACCTTGTCAACAATTCTTCCTTTAATAGTTTAACGAGATAATCCAAGAATATTTACCTAGACAAAGACTTCCTCCATACCAAGTCAACCCATCTCTTCCTTCTTGTAGATGATAACCCTTCAATAGAAACTTCAACCTAGCAGTAGTAACTTGTAGTAGCAACTTCGACCCAACCGGACAAGGGTTAAGTTATTTTAATGAATTTGTGGAAAACCTGTGAGTAGTTAACTACTCACAGGTTTTCCACAAATTCATTAAAATCAAGCAACCTGTATGGACTCCCTCTTCAATAAGGGTTAAGTTAGAGAAAAAAATGTTAGTCATGAAATTCATGTTCACCATTTTATTACTATACTCTCATGAAGCACTAGTGTAATAACTATGTATGAAAGTCTCAGTGTGTAAAAAACATAGTGCACCATATCAGGGTTTTTGATTCTAAAAGTGTTGGTGCACTTAGATAATATTCACTGGTGCCATTAATATGAATGTATAATGAGAGGCTTAATATACAATCATGCACTGTGGAAGGTTTATTTTTTATAAAAATAAAAGAAAACAATTCCTTGAGTAGAATAGGTGCATTGGTGCATAAATTACTCGATAGCACCAAACAAGGGTTAAATTTTAAAAAAATATCGGTCGTAAAATTCATTCTCACCATTTTGGTGCTATATTATCATGAAGTACTAGTTCTATCCCTACAACGTGGTGCATGTGGAAGAGTCTTTAATTTACTAATGGTGATGTGCTTCGTATAAAATATGCAATGGTTTAGTTAATAAAATTGCATGCTTGATGCTTAATAGATAATAATGAACCATGGTAGGGTTTTCTTATAAAAATAAAAACAATGGTGCGTTGAGTAAGTCAGGTGATCTGATGCATATATTAATTGATAACATGGTTTTGGTGCTATATTAACATAAAGGACTGATCTTTTCCCTTTTTACAAAATCTCCGATGCGTAAACATGGTGCATCGTGGCAAGGTTTTTAATTTAAAAAATATCGGGTGACCACTCTTATAATAAGAATGGGTGCCATTATAGAATTGTACGTTGCAGTTCTTAATAGAAAATGGTGCTTTTTTTGAGGGTTATTTTTTTTAAATAAAAAATAACGGTGAGCTTAGTAACTCTGGAGCATTGATGCATATACTACTCTATAGCATTAAACTAGTGTTAAATTTAAAAAATTGTTCAATTCATTTTCACCATTCTGGTGCTATACTCCCATGAATCCATGGTGTTATGAATTTTTCTGAATGCCTCAGTGCATATACAATATGGTGCATCATTGCAGAGTTTTTAATTTAAAAATAGCAATGCATTAGGGGAAACTAAAGATCTAGTGCATATACTACTCGATAACATTAGACAAGGGTTAAATTTAAAAAAATGTCGGTCATAAAATTCATTTACACCATTTTGATGCCATACTCCCATGAAGCTTCAGTTCTATTCCTTTTTTTGACCCAGTGTGTATAAAACATGGTGCACCATGTAAATATTTTTAATTTAAAATTAGTAGTGCTCTTCTACATATCCAACATTGGTTTTGTTAGTAGAACAATATGTATCAATGCTTAATAAACAATGTTGCGCTATTGGAGGGTTATTTCTTAGAAAAATAAAAAATCAATGATGTGTTAAGTAACTAGGAAGCCATAGTGTGTATACCACTTAATACCACCAGAAAAGGGATAAATTTAGAAAAATGTCAGTCATAAAATTCATTTTCACCATTTTGGTGCTATACTCCCATGAAGCACTAATGATATTATTGTTTAAAAATTCCCTAGCGTGTATATAACATGGTGCACCATGGAAAGATTTTTAATTTTAAAAATGGAAGTGTGCTTCATACATAATCTGTACAAGCGTGTCAGGTAGTCGAGCGCATTGGAACATCGTTAAATAATAATAAAAAAGAACTTACCGAATGTAAAATTGATTTTTACCATTTAAAGTGTTGTAGAACTCTTAAGCATCAGTGCTACTTTTCCCTCTATGAAGTGCCCTTCCCTTTTTACTTCCCTTGGTGGCCATGCTTTTGTTCATTGCTCATTGCATGCCTTTTGAATTTTGTCAAATGGTGGCCAATTTATTTATTTATTTTTGATTATGTAGATGCCATGCCTCCCTGATGATCAAATCTCTAGGTAGTATCTATGTTTATCTCTAATTGAAATTTATAGTGGAGTAGCATTTAAAACTAAGTAAACTACACGGTGAGTTCAACATGGTGCACCTTGTAAATTTGAAGTGTGGACAAGAAATCCATGCATAAATTTAATGCACCATTATTTTTAAATCCTATGCAGTCCATTTTGTAAATGGAAGCACACTAGCCATGATGTTCCATGACAGACCGCTTTAAATTTTTTACTTTTTAGGTTGTTCGCCATCTAATGGATCAAAAGCACCGCTAACTAGTGTGTAAGGTTAATGCACCAGGATGTTACATTCGGGTATGAATAACCATACTAATTTTTATTTTTTCTAGCAGTGTGTCTGGAAAAAGTGACTTCCTGGTGTGTTTGTTTTTACCAAACGCACCTCATAATATTAAATAGTTGTAGCTCACTGCATTTTTTTAACCTTAACGTTTTGCTGTGGTGCATTGACGTAAAAATAACACAACAATGTGAAATGTTACGTCAATGCACCACATTGAGAAACAAATACTAATGTTATGTAGGTATGAACATTGAAAGATGTTCATCAAGTCGATGTATGCACCATGTCTGGTGCATTCCTATTTTTCTCGCACACCAAGGTTGAAGTTTTTTAATTGAAATTTATATGTCCATATTTATAAACACATTTTTTATTTAATAAAATAAGATTACGTTTTATGTATGAGGTTGATGTATTTTATATTTAAATCATGCATAGACTTCAATTTAGAGGGGAGTGAGAGCAGCAGGAGCAAAATATTGACCAATACAATGTCGTATTAGAGTTGGAGGCATGAGAGAGGGACATAGATCTGTACAATTGTCCTATTATGGTGGGGACCCAAAGAATCTTGAGGAATGTAGGCCTCCTTAAGTACTATGATGAGGCTACATCCCTAAAGGGGCACTCCGGGTGTTGGTGCAACTGACCCATTGGTGAGATGTCGACTGACAGGATTTTCATGCTTGTCCTAACATGTGGTACCAACCCACTGTGGAGGGAATATATCTTATCACTGGCTTGTCTAGGAGAGGGGAGGATTTTCCCCAGTTCCCCAATGTGCCCCTCAATGTTGTAGCAGAGTCAAATTATCTACTCCCAGAGATATGTTGGGGTATCGTAGTTTCTCTAGTGGATTTTTAGGTGTATGGTAGAAAAATATGGATCTATCCTTTTGGTCTAGAGGAGGTTAGGTGCCTCACACTATTATTGACTACCATTGCAAACTTTACTAGTGATGGGTAGTGCAATACTTTCCCTCTTTTTTTTTTTATGTTGATCCTTTGGTGTAGAGGCCATGATGTATGAAATGGTCTACCATTTTGTTTTTGGCATTTTTGTATTGCTTTAGATATATTTCATGCTATGATACATGGAAGGTCGAACTGCGCTTTTGCTTCAAAGTGTTGTTGACCTATGTAACTAGTGTCAATCTTCCTAATCATATTTGTCAAAAGGTTTTATTTATTTATTTACTTATTAAATCATGCATTTTATGCTTGGGTCATCGTTCTATAGTTAAAATCACTCATTGCATGCTCTATTATTTTTATGTTGAGTGAAAGTTAAAATAATTGTGTAAAAATCCATTTTTGGGCTTCTTATATCAAAGAGGAAAAACATGTTTTAGACTTAAAGTATATAACATGCTTCCATCCTTCAAGTCGGATCTAGCTCCATCTTCTATAAGTTTGCATTTCTATTATTCACATCAGCCTAAAAGTATAGTGGCAAACCACTATATATACCCTAGCATTTGACTTGTTTGGAGAAGGAGAACTCAGGGGATTTTGCAATTTCGAAGTGAAAAATAATATGCAAGATAGCCTAAAAGGAAGAACAAGTCACAACAAAGACAAATAGACTACTATCTCAAAGGAAGCCAAAATTGCAGGGCTACAGAGAGAACTAAAAATACTAATATTGTAGAGAGAACCGAAAATTTAAGAGCTAAAGTGAGGACTGAAGATCTCATGATTATAGAAGAACTGGTCTTTGTTGACTTGAATATTTGATTTTAGTTTGATTTTTGTACAAGGGATGCTGGCTTGAAGGATTGGGGGGTGTTAATATTTTGGTCAAAGGTCTTACATTGTCTCATCATGATTCGAATCTACTGGAGGAAGAGTTTGGTAGGAGTTTCCCATCCATAAGGATTTTACGTTGGTTAAGCACCTAAATCTCATGACTCTCTTCTCATGTTTGTGATCTTCACTTATTTTCGTGTTTTTCTTGATGATGAAATGAACAATAATATATTAAATAATGACTAAATCATATCACAAGAAATTGTAAAGTTAAGGTAAATCATTTAAAGAACTCTAATTTAAATGTTGCACTTGATTTCTCAACACATAGCCATTTTTCTTATATTTTGAGAGGCTTTTTTAGATGGGGCCTACCTTTGACTATCACCCTCCTAGGCTGATGAATGTGGGGCAAGATGATTCCTGTTATGGGCCAACTAGAGTATCTAGCTAAGAATCCCATGGACACACTCAAGCTACTTCCTAGTGAGGCTGACCACATGTTTGTCATGGTGTCACGTCCTTACACAAGGATGGAATGGAGACAATTTCCCAAAATCCTTTTTACACAAGATAAGTGAGAAAATGATAAAGGTAATATTAATGTTTTCTTTTAATAAATATAATTTCATTTTATTGTCTTAATTAATTATAATATAATTGATTCTTGAACGTTGTTTAACTTGCTTTATTAAATTATTTAATGAGATTGTCTAGTTATTTTTGTCTACTATATATTTTGTGGATATTAGCACATTCATTAGGGACATGCCTCCTCCCCCACTCGATGCGTATGTGGAGATGGTTGAGGTTGGGATGGGTGAGGAACATCGTCATATGAAAATACCCACAGGCATGTGGTCACAAAGGTTTAATATTAGATTTAGGATGGAAATGAGTGACCAAATATCTACACTTTTGGTTGAGGAGGGAGTCTGATCTGTGTTGGTTTGAGACATTAAGGAAAGTTTTAGGCTCCTTGATCTATGCGGGGAATTTCCATTCGATATGATGAGTCTTTACATCATATCATTAGAGATATGAGGATAGTAGCAAAGAGGAGGGATCACCATGTTGATACATAGTCTTCACCAATACTACCCCATTGGATGATGATCATGGTGGTGATCCTTCTTGTGTTAATCCATCTTCTCCTCCACCAACTACTTTGACTCTTGAGGCAGCTGACCATCCATAATCTTTTTCTACATGTGAGGAATCCACTAGTATTGTTGTACTAGATATGATGGCCACATCGATTTGACCACCAAATATTTTATAGCAATCATTTGACTTGTTTGTATATATATATATATATATATATATATATATATATATATATTATATATATATATATATTACATTTTTTGTTCATGTTGATGTACTTAATTTATATGTTGTGTTGATGTTTATATTGTTAGGTATGTTAGATATGTTCATTTAATGTGATTGTAGATAGATGTGTATGCTATAGTATTTATTTAACATGAGCTATATATTTGAGGATGTGTGTGGTGATGATGTTTGACATTTCTTGTGTTTTGTTAGATGTGATCATGATGATGATGCCTTATTATATGATTAGATTTGTGTGCTAGCTAATGAAGTTTATATGTGTTAGAGATGTATATAATTAGTTGATGTTAGCGAATGTGAATATGTATTTTAGATGTTGTTTATTTTTGTTAGATGGTTATCACCATGATGTTTATTTTTATGAAATGATATTTATTATATATTATGCATTGGTGAACTTATATCAAACTTTTATATATGAAACTAAATGCAAAATGACTTACTTTACATAGAAAATGCAAAGATATTTTTATAAATTACAAAGTTTAATATGGTTGAAACTATAATTTTAAAATTACCATAAATATTTTTCTAATGTGTAGATAGTTCATACATATTCATTCTAACTAAATTCTTATTCAATCAAAGGCCATGACTAGCATAGTCCCTACCTATAGAAAACAAGGAAATAAATAAAAGTGTATATAAATCATGTCTAAAAATAGTCACTACAAAACAAAGTCAATTTTACACACAAATAAATTGTACAAACCTCTAAACAAAACTATGTTTATAGTCTTAGTCAAGTGTAGAAATTAAAAAGTTGGGACCTATACTTTCAATACAACAGTTAGACCTTAACTTATTAATCTTTGCAATTAATTTTCAAAATGTATATTCAAACATGTAATCATTAAATAAAAATTTCAAAATATTTGTTAATAAATTAAAATATATAAGTGATTGGTATATAAAATCCATTATAATTTATAAAAATTACAATTAATTTGATCTTATAAATTTTATAAATTAAAGTTTATTTTTTAATAATAATTATTAACAAAGCATCTTTATAAAATAATATTTATTAATTATTAATTATTATAAAAAAATATTTTTAATTTCACATTAGATTAATAAATAAGAAAATGAAATCAATAATGTATTTTAAAATAATATTTATTTAATAAATATAAAAAAAACCTTTTTAATTTTATTTGTAAAATTCAATTTTATTGTTAGATTTAAAAAACATAAGCCAATTTTTTTTATAATTAATTAACATTTAATATACTTTTAAAAAATTTTCTTTTAATAAAATTTAATTGATCACCAAAGTTGTGAGAGTTTCAGATGTAATTTCAAATATTTAAATTAATTATTTAAGGCAACCCTTACCAATTTAAAATTTTAAATTTAGTATCTTACTCATTTAAATTTAATATCATACCAATTATATAAAATATAGCAAGATGCATAAAAAACAATATAATTAGCATGGGATCTATTATCATGGGATATTTTTAAATGTAATCACGATGTTGATGCCCTATCAAATTATTAAATTTATGTGCTATCTAATAATGTTTATATGTGCTAGAGGTGTATAATAGAGGTGTATATAATTAGACCATGTGCAAAAAGACACTAAATAAAAAATGCAAATATATTTTTATAAATTACAAAGTTTAACATGGTTGAAACTATAATTGTAAATTTATGATAAATATTTTTTATTGTATAGATAATTCATACCTATTCATTCTAACTAAATTCTTTTCAGAAAACAATTACATATGAATAAATGTTATTTTCCATTGTACTATTTAATCTTTTTGAATAGACTCTTTTACCTTAAAAATTGTTATTATAAAAAAAGTTATGGTTTCCTATCATAAGTAGCTATTGACCCTAAAATTTTATGGACACAAACCTTCGTATATTTTTTGTTTTTGTCATTATTTTTTAAGTTGATTGCTATGATTTTTTAAAATTACTTCATTAATTGTGGTTTTAGTTAGCATTTGGGGCATAATCTAAATATTTCCAAAAACAATGATAAAAGTATGTAAAATAACAAACACCTAAGTTGAAAACCAAATTATCACAAAATCCAAATCAAACTCATCCCAAACTTAGAGGTAAACAAATATGTTAAAACGTTAATTTTGAAATTATAAATTACACTATTGGAAATACTTAGTTTTAAGTGTAAACACATTTCCACTAGAGAAAATGTGTAAAAATGTTTGTGAATCTTACCCATTATATAAAATACCAACAACATGAATAAAAAACAATATAATTAGAGAAATAAAGGAAACAAAGGGAATATGGATTGATGCCATCCATGGCTAGACTGATCCATAAACTTCATACTTCATCCTTGAATTTTTCATTCCTTGTATATTCTATATGCTTCATGTCTTTTGAATCTACTGGGATTCACATAATTCCCAACTCACTTCTTTGTGAGGTATGTAATCCCTACAACGTAGCTAATTCTTTGCAATGAAAGCTATTTTGAATCCTCGGGATTAGAGGTATGTGCCTCAATATCTTATGAGATAGACCATGTGATTTACCCTTTTTTTATGGTACCTGTGATGCCCACATTTCAGATATATCTTTTTGTTTGCATATTTTTCTCTATATAGAATACAATCATTCAGTCATGCATGATATGATATGTACTTAACACCTAACATTTTCAGCAACTATGTTTCCTCTTCACATCTACCAAGCAAGACATTATCACTCGAAAGAATCTTATCTTTGAATAATCTACAATTGGAGGGTAATATAAATGTATAATGTCAATATTTAACATTCATAAAATCCACCATTTTTAATTTTGATTGTATTACAAGATTTCTGAAAATAAAAGGGACTTGATGATGGTCAATTACCTCAAAATTTCTAAATACAATGCATTCGACAAGCCAACTTTTCTTCCAAGTTGTACAATAACATTGTTATCCCAATATGGGTAGACTTTAAGTGGTTTCCAAGTCTTAAAGAGAGGGGTGGTGGAAGCATATTTTAGGCTTTCAAAAATGGTATCAGTAATATGGCATCATCCCCTAGCTCATTGTTTTAGAATGCATATAAAAACATTGTCTCCATTGCAATTGTATCCCGTAAGTAATCATTCATACCAACCTCTTTTTGATTTCCTCCATTGCCAACTTGTGATGAAGGACTACTATTACTGGAGTCATTTCTAATTGGTGAATGTGTATGTAGGGGGAAATTGAATAGCTCGTTGATTCAACCATTCTTTCTCTCCTTCCTCTTCATGTTTTTCTCTTAATACAATCTTCTCCCGATTTGACTTTGTAGTGGGGTGCAACAAAAGATGGTAGGTGGGTCACTCATCATCATTAGAATCCTAATTTCAAAAAATATTGAACATTAGTACATCAATGATATTAAAAAGCATAATGCAATTGGTTTATTGAAATTACATTACACCAAACAATTATTACCATGGTTGACTGATGATTGTAGTTGGAATATGGCATGTTACAATTATCCATTTTCATCTACCAATTGCTTGTGGTATATCTCCCCTCATAAGAGCTTCCAACATTTTTAAACTGGTGGAATATTTTATGCGTCTAAACTCAATTGTAAATCAAGATACACTTTTATTCAAATTGGCATGGATAAAAGAAATAATTCAATTGGATAATCGAAATATAATTAAAATATGAACTTACTAGAGATGTAAAGGGAGAACTCTATGAATAACTTTGAGCACTATGGAATGAGTTGGAATTTGAAGAATGGAAATGTGATATTATGCGATTTTCCCCTTGCATTTGAGCAAAATCAACAATAACTTATTTTTATACATACCTAAATTTAATTTCTATAACCATAACACAATATGAATTTCAATATACATTTCAAACCATTTTTTAAGAATAAGGTGACTTTAAGTGAAAAATATATACTATGAACTAAATAACTCATGTGGATGCATCCTAAAACACAATTTGAGATGAATATGCCATTTTATGTGAAAATAAAAATCCTTAAAAGTTTTAAGGCATATCATTTCTCTTTTAAAACTAACTCCACCAATGCATTTAAATAATAACTACACCAATGCATTAAAATAATAATCACACCAGTTTCAAGGATTTTAGAAATAAAAAAAGGAATTCTATCATATGAGTGCATTAAAAAAGTTTAGCGCATCGAGAGTTAATCTTAATCGCTCTTAATCGCTCCACGTTACTAAGAAACACACCAATATTCCAAAAAATTTTGAAAAACGTGTGACTTTTTTTTGAATTAAGAAATGAGTAGTAATTAAAATTTTCAAAATCTAATTTCATAAAGTCTCTTAAATAGTGAGGAGTCATTTATTATTTCATTATTTTTCCCAAAATTTCAAAGGAGACATTTGCGAGAGAGACACATTGGGAACACTATGGAGCAACAAAATACTTTGGAACATTAGAACTATTCAGAAGATTAGCATTTGAAAGGTATGGTGATTCACTCAAAACTTTTCATAGTAAAAATTCTAAATTTTACTCATAATTTTTTTTACAATTTTTGTTAGATTTAATTAAAACAAAAATAAAAAAGTAAAAACCCTCCATAGTAAAAAATTTACTACTCATTTTACTAAGAATATATTTACAATATTTTTCCCTATATAGATTTAATTAAAATTCACAAGAAAAAAATCAATACTTACCTTAAACCATTGCTTCTTCTTTCATATGTGATTGTAAAACTTGAGCTTAAGAATTAACTCCCTCTACCACTTCACAATTAGGGATTTTCATTTTAGGCATTTTAGATTTAATATGTTTGTGTTGCTATATATAAGGAATTTGACAGGTAAAGTGGGGGGACCATATACTCAATCAAATCCAAACCTTGTTAGCCCTGTCCATTTTTTTAAATGACTTCTGTTTATCAATATGCCTTGTGTAATATAATGCATCCGTGTGCCTCTGAAAAATAGCACCATTAAATACAAAAAAAAATGTGTTTGAATTGTTATATTTTCATTTTTTTACTGTGATTGTAGTTCTTTTATCATTGCATATCGCACCATCATAATTTAAAGTTATTTAAAAAAAAATTACTTTTTGATGCTTAACAATTTTATGTGTCGATGGATTTACTAAATTAAATGGATGAATGTGTTTATGCACATAAGTGCCCTGATTACTACAACTCATTTTTGCTCAATATTATGTGATTTATTTATAAAATATATTTAATGGCTTCTGTGTCGAATGATACAGGTTGTATATTGATAATAAAAAATGTCTTGGAAGAGGTCAAGTAACAAAAATATTGATCCACACAATGGTAACACATCCAAAAAAGTATAAAAGGTATGCTCTTTGTAAGTTTAACTGATATTTATTTGTTATTGTGTTTCATGCATAGCCACAAAATGAGGAAAATTGTTAAGATTTTTTATTAACATAGTGCAGAAGAGTGTAAAACCCTCATGGAAAATTTGCACAAGAATGGACGAGGTGAATAAAAAAATACTATTGAATATGAGTTTTTTTTTTAAATTTTCATTAATAATATACTTAAGAATATTATATAACATGTTTCAAACAATTTATTAATTCACATATGTTTAGTGTTCTACATGGACGAACAACGAAGGAAAAGAATGTCATTCTAAGAAAATACAAATTATAAAACATGTAAATGGCAATGAATTGGTCCATAGCTCATCTTGAGTGGTACAACAGGTTAATGAGAGGGGGAAAACCTTCTACAAAACTATGAAGGATATAGTGGAATGAACGCATAGATGTACTTTCCACTTACAATATAGAAATCAATCCAATTATTCTAAGAACAAAGTTATATTTAAATTACAAGAAGTGTTTCCAAAGCAATGGTTAATGAGACTTGTTAGAATTGCAATAGAAAAAAATATAACAACAAAATAGAATCATTGAAATAATAATTTTCTTAATTAAAATGCTTTTCTAGAATTATATGTATATATTACTACAAATAATTCATTTATTAATATCAATTTTGTTATATTGATTTTTGATATATCAATATATTTTTTTTTTTTTTTTTGGGATGAATATGAAAATCCCAAAGGATCAACAAGCTAATATCTGAAACATGCTAGTAGGAATGCCAAAAAATGTGTACAAAGAGATGGTCAAAGAAATGGACATAATTGCATCATAGGAGGAACCATTTGAACAAAAACATGCTTCAAATGTATGTAATGATTGAAATTTTCTATTAGGTACATATAAACAAATAATTTAGCATCAAATATTAATTTTCAAATATTTTGTTGCAGAAAAGAATCAAAATGGAACCCATTTAGCACATTAAACATGATGAGAATGAAGAAAGGGGTTGATATCAAAGTTTGTGAGTAATTTTTAATATTTCCTTGGAACAAATTAAGATTTCATTTTTGTATATTTTAATTTATTTTAAAGAAACAATCCTTGAATGCCTTCAAATAGGAGAGATATACATAGAAGATTCATGGGAAGAATCAATTGACATTGAGCTAAATATCCAGGTTATGAGTAGATGCTGACATATGAAAAATTAATTATGGAATTTGTAAGAATGCATGTTGTTTTACTTCTCTGAATTTATACTTAATAGAACTAAAAATTCCTTTATATTAAATATATGATTTATTATGGGATGTAAAACTTGCAAGAAACAAAGTATGGAATTGAGCCAATAGAATAGTTATTAAAAGAAGGCAAGAGAATTTGTTTTGAAAGAATGTGTATAGCTCAAGACTCAACTCATGCTATGGTACATTACTTTTCGATTTACATTGATGTATATTATTCATTTCAATTTTCATTATTCTCACTACTGTAGATACACTCATTACAATTTATTTTTGTGTTCGTAGGTGGAACTTGAAGGAGATTAAAACAATTGATGTAATCAATAAAACATTCTTCTATATAATCAAATTCATGGAAGTAGCTTCAGAACTCACAACAGTTCCATTGAATAATGTTGATCTATTTGGACATCAATGCAAGTTGTATTTTTTGAGTAATGGTCTCTGAATACAAACAATTTATTTAATGTAATGGACATAGTGTTCCAATTGAAGGAGAAAGGATTACCAATAAATATCCTATTTTGTATTAAAATATTCTCTTATTCATATATAATAAAAAAAATTTAAAGCTATTCTATTTTGTTCTCCAACTTCATTGTGAAATTTTACACCATTCATTAAATATATAGATGATTAAATATTACAATGAAGAGATTTTAAATCTCATGATACAACAAATTAATCCAAACATCATATACAAATGCACACCAATCAAAATTTAATTTATATAAATATTTATATAAGATATATGTCAATTTTTCGATGAATAACAAATTTAAAAAATCACAATATATACAATAACTACATTGTATATTAATTTACGCTTCTATAAATACAATTTTTTTGGTAATGATATTTAAGATAATAAAAAGTGGTATCTTGGTGAATTTGTACATAAAAAATCCAAGTGCATGTGTAAAATCAATACACACGAGGAAGATATAAATTTCATGCACCAATCTAATTTGAATTTAACAAACTTGCGCATTGCTACAATTAACACACTGGTGTGTTAGATTACGTAAAAGCACTGATACTCCAAGATTTCTTTTCCTGACTTGTGCCTTTTGTGAAAAATACAACACTAGGGCTTCTGTAAACACATAAACACAAGGGCATTATACTTTTGAAGCACCAATGTTGTTTACATTTAACACCCTAGCGTATGGTATCATAGATTATATGACCTCGTGCATTGTTATTACTAAAGCACTTGTTATTTCATAAAACCAATGTGTGGGCACTCCAAAATAATGTTTCCAACGAGTATTCTATTATTTAAATTGACATAATGGATTCTACATTGCCACATTGTTATGCATAATGACCCGATGCATTGGAGAAGATAAAAGCACCAAGGGTGCAAGAATTGTTTCCTGGCCGTGTGCCCTTCCTTCCTAAATAGTACTCCCCAAGGCATTTTTATAAGACATAAGCACTAAGGCGATACATTGTTTAGGTACTAGTGTTGTTTGCATTCAACAACCTCGTGCATTGTATCATAAATTATATGAGCCGATGCATTTTTATTATGGAAGCATCGACACTTTTATAATGTTAGTGCACTAGTGATCTAAAAATTTGTTTCGAGATTAAAATTTACAACTTCCTAAAAAGTACTGCCCAAGGAATTTTTAGAAGACATAAGCATGAGGGCACTAAAATGTTCAGGTACTTGTGTTGTCTGCATTCAGTGCCCTCATGCATGGTATCAAAAACTATATTAGCCGATGCATTTTTATTAAGAAAGCATCGGTGTTTTTATAATGTTAGTGCACTAGTGATCTAAACATTTGTTTCGAGATTAAAATTTACAACACCAATGCTTTTATACTGGCAGTGCACTAGTGTGAGTTTTCTAGTAAGTGTACCACTAAGAAAACATCCGCTAAAACTTGAGATTGCCTATATTTTATTAGTTGGGATGAAGTTTCATTATTAGCTCCACTAAAGCATTGTCTACCACAAATGAATGTTGTAGCTAAGTTTTTTCAACAATTTTTACCAATTTCATAACATTAAAAACCTTCATTATAACCTCAGCCGCAAGGTATTTTCCTTGTAGTGAAATATTCAATTACTATATTAGAAACTATATGTGTGTGTGTGTGTGTGTGTGTGTGTGTGTTAATGAATTTGTAAAATTTAACTTTATATAAATAAACTTTGATCATGTTTGTAATGTGAATCAATATTTTGATTTGATTGGAAAAACATTAAATAATTTTAGCTTGTTGATACGAAAATGATATAAGTAGTTGAAGACAACACTATATTGAAGTAAATTTTTGTCATTTACAAAGATTTGATTTTACAAGAGTTTATGTTTATTTTAATTTAAATACAAGCATCTATGCATTAAAAAATATTCACATCTATAACAACATGATCCATATGGTGGAAATGTAATTGTCTTTGATTTTTGCATATTGCCACCCTGTGGCTTTTCTAGGAAGCCATACCCCAAAAACATCATCAACCAATGAAAGATAAGGTGTAATAAAAAGTAGCCTTCGAGATATAAGGAGTAAATGAATTTCACAAAGCCATATACATTCTTAATGGTATCACCTTCACCCAAGGGAATAGTCAAATTAAGATTATCCCCAACCATTTCTACATAAGATGCCTAACATTGATTTTATTATACAAGAGAAACCTAAAATATCTCTCAAAATGAAAGAAAAATATAAATTTTCCATAAACTCAAACAATGATAATTTGAACAAAAAGGCACCCTATTGCAGAAAACAAAAAGTTTTTACCAATTTCAAATCACCTCCCTAGAAACGACACCAAAATATTGTCTACAGGAATTATGGTTAAGCAAAATCCTTCAAAACTTAGTTTTCAACCCGGGGCGTGGAGAGGTAAATCCCCTCTACGGATAGAGGCGATTCCTACTAGCCTAGAACGGGTCTAGCAACAATCATACAATGCTACAACACAAGTCCCTAATTGCAAATAAGAGGTAGGTGATGAAGACCTACTTGGATTCCAACGTTATTGTTCGTAGAAGAGATGTCGCCTGCGCTCCTTTGCTTTGGCCGGTCACAGTCGTCCACTATCCCCGTGAATGGACACCTGCACACAAAGAGAAAAACACAAACACAAGCGTGAAATCTAATAAATGCAATTATACATCAGTCAGGAAGGATATAACTCAACATCAATCATTACAAAGACAATGAGAGTCGAACCATAATGATAGTAATCTATTATTAATAATCAACAAAGCAGAATACAACCAGAGTCCTGACATCAAATCCTCCTTTGGCTGGGTGCTCAGCTACACAAGTCTTGCAAAGCTTGAAGGGATGGGGAACAAGCCTCTCTCTCTTTGTTGACAAGATCTCCTCACTTAGGTTAAGCCTTATGGACATAAAGAAGGTTCTTGCAACTCTAATCTCTTGATATCTTCCTTTTAGCACCAGTATTACCACCACTAGCTTGCTCAAGGCATGGAGACAAACTTTTATAGATGAAAGAGGAAAATATAAAATCAATCACAACAATCATGGATTTGGCTTCATCACTTGGAAACTTCCATGGAAGGGTGGCAAACTACTTCCCATTCAAGGAGATTCGAAGCCAAACCATCCTCACC
>APFE030637569.1:28842-48782 GCA_000404065.3 Pinus taeda
GCGATTGCGACTCTAGGACAGAGCGCTAATAGCGCGCCCTCTTTGGAGGATTTTCCCCATTGGCGCGGGAAGAACACAGTGAACCCGTGATAATGTAAAAAGGGCTATTTTTATGGGCAAGCTGCAGGAGATGTCTTCAGAGCATGTGAAGCTCATATTTAGAGGGGAATGATGCAAGTGGTTTCAAGTCTTGTCACTTCTCACAAGTCTCGGAATGTGTCCTCCAAGGTGCAGGAGAGGGGTAACAGGGACAGTGACAAACGGTGACAAATTACTGTGTAACACGAGGGTTTTGTAAACTTACAAGGGAAGCATAGGAAATGCCAAAAATTATATGAACTTTTCCTAAATCTATTCCTACTTCCTTAATTACAATCTTGTAGAATCAAAAAGAAAATATCACCCCGCAATTTAGACCAAGGAAATTCTAGTTCTGGAATATGAAAGAAAGTACTTTTGCGAAGAAATGAATAAAAGGAACTTTCAAAATCTTGTAAGCAATCATGATTAATTGATATGGAAATCTATGTCTATCTTCAGTATAGTTGTATGTTAGATTAATAATTGGACCCTTGAAGATATCTAACATTTTATAGATCTTTCTCCCTGCATTGAGTTGTTATTCTTGTACTCCTGCAATATTCTTGCATGAGTACCAGAACAATGTTTATACACTGGAAGTATATTCTACACATGTACTGAATATTTATGTCCTCATGCAGGGGCTCTAAGTATTAGGACTAGAGCACTCTGTTCCTGTATCAGGATATTGATTCCTGTACCGGAAAAGAGATTCTTGCACCAAGTTTTAAAATTTATTTTATAAAAAAAATAAAGAGTGTGTGAACTTATGAAAATAATTTTCAAAGGTGAACAAAAATTTGAAATAGCTTTCACAAATAGAAATATGCTTAAACCCAACTTAACTTCAAAAGTCCAAGCACCCTTTTCTCCAATCAATGAACTCTTTCATGCACCTAAAGAAATCATGTAATTGTGACAACATGCTTTATCCCCGTAATAGTTATTCACATAAGTTCGATCTTTCTTTTTAACCTTTTTAATTCAGAAAGGTTCACCTTGAATAATTAGATATGAAGTTCTATCCTTTCCTCAAAAGTATAAAGTGCAGGTACAAATTAATGTGTTATAACAATGTTCATTCGTTAACTACCAAAGCATATTCAATCGAGAATATCAAGAATACTTCTAAAATATGAACACTGACTTGCAGAAATGAATCAAGATCATTGTGACAAAAAAGAACAAAAAACATCACTGTAATGAACCAAATAAATCAAATTGCATAATCGTAAATACACTAGTGTAGGAATAACGTGCTTGCATGATCCAGGCAGAAATAATAATAAGCTTTGAAAAGCAAAATTACAAAAGGGTAAGATCAAACTTACTTAAGCATACACATCACGGATCCATCACATGCTGGATATGAATGAAATCAAACGTGAACTTTGTGCAAGAATCGAATCATCCACTTTAATTCACGACTTGCATTAAAACGAAATCACCACATCTTTAATGAGAAAGAAGAATGCGATGGAGAACAAACTGAGTTGACTGGGCCCTAGCAAACCAACTCGTTTTCCTGTTTAAGAAACTTGTAAGTTCAGCTCTCAGCAATGCATTAACATAGAATTAGAAAACAAGATTGAAATAACATGATGCAATCCCTTTATACTAAATTTCAGAATAAAATAAATGTACATGGTGAAATCAAATCTAGCCTAGGACGAGGGAGATATTAGCAAGATTACAAAACACCACAGTTATAGTAACACAACTATCGCTCCACTCACTACCATTTTCTATCTAAATCCTACATTATATACATCCCTTTAGGCCTGTATCCATAAGACAATTACATTTAGCATTACGATCTAAGATTTTCGGTTGTTGTAATGAAATAACAACAATATTACATTCTAAGCCTTTTGGCCGTAACAAAACACTAAACATAGGCATTTGGTTGACGACCTAATCTCTAACATATCCCTGACTTATCTCCACCCCGATCCCAACTCGAGATGATGGATTCTAAACGAGATGTCCGCGTTAGGTAGTGAGTTGTCAAAAAAGTTTAGGATTTGCCAGTGGTGTAGGAATCGTACCTGCACTCGACCATGGTAAAGAATTGAATAATATGTTGCTTACCAAATACTTTAGGAAATAATATATTAGTTCCAAAGAATATTAAAGGGATAAAATCTGTAAAAATAATTAATTAAGTACAATTGTAACCCTTAAATATGAAATATAAAGCTAGTGTAGGAAAAGGCATGATTCTTGGAATAGTGCAGGAATAAGGAGGTTGTGAGGTTAAAACAGAGGTCTAAGGTTATGAATTTGAAGTAGAAAATGGGTTAAAAATGAAGCAATTTAGCCTACCAACAACTATCATGATTTGTTTTTACTTTAAAATCTCTTACCATTAGGTAGGGTCGCCATTTCTTAAGTGCATGTAGTATTGCCAACATTTCCTTCTCATAAATAGCTTTGTGTAAATAATTTCCTTTGATTAGATGACTTTTGAAAGAAATGGGCCTTTATCGTTGAAATAAAATAACACCAATTCCATTTCCCGAGGCATCAAATTCCACAACAAAGTTTTTTGTAAGTCCAGCATAGCTAAGATCAGTTCTTGGCACATTGCCTTTGGATTCCATGAAAATGTATCTTTCTTCAATATTTTTTTTTAGGTGCCGCTATTCACCCATAATTCTTAAAAAACTTGCGATAATACCCTATCAACCCGAGAAGTCCTTGCATATGCTTTACGGATGTGGGGATTTTCCATTCCTTAATGGATTTAGTTTTTCTAGGGTCTACCTTCACACCTTTATGAGATATAATATGAATAAGATATTCCACCTCTTGTCCTCCAAAGAAACATTTGGAGATTTTTGCATATAATTGTTTCTCCTGCAATAGTTTAAGAACCTTGTCAAAATGTTGAACATGATCCTTCTAAGACTTGTTACATATTATTATCTCATCAAAAAGTATCAACAAACATTTTCTAAGAAAGGGTTTGAAAATGGAGTTTACCAAACCTTGAAATGAAGAATGTGCATTAGTAAGGCCAAAAGGCATGGCCAAAAATTCATAATGATGCTCATGAGTTCTAAATGTTATTTTTGGAATGTCTTTAGTCTTCATTCTGATTTGATGATATCCTGAATGAGGATCCAACTTGGTGAAGTAAATTAATCCATGTAATTCATCCAATAATTCATCAATGACAGGAATGAGAAATTTATCTTTAATAGTGAGCTTGTCGAGCTCCCTATAGTCGAGACACATGCGCCATGACCCATCCTTCTTGTAGTTTTTAACCCCGTACAGAAATTACCTGCATATGAATTCTAAAACACAGAAAAGAAACAATGTGAGAAGATAACACATAAAACACATACACATAGAGATTTTCCCTTGGATCCCAAAACTAAGATTACTAGCTTGATTTTTCATTATATTGCTTTCAATGTTACAATACATATTTATACATGCTGAAGCATCCAATACCATGGACCGAAAACCATCGCATCCAAAACCATGGACTAAAACCATCACGTCCAAAACCATGTGCGAGAAATCATGCACAAAACCCCTTGTGAACCCCGCTCCTCGCCCCCCCCCCCCCCCCCCACACTACACAACACATCAGTGCAACGAAACAAGGGCTCTTCCCCCCTTCTAAACCCCCACTTAACTACGTGGGATAGTTGTGGAAAGAATATAACACAACCCAACAGTCTCCCACTTCTTGTTTTCTTTCCATAGGGGGCCAAAAGAGAGCTTAGTCATTTATCCAGCCCTGCAATGCCCATTGTTTCTCTACACCAAGAGAACTTCTCAGAGCTCACAAATTTTGTTAATGCATCTGCAGTATTCTTAAAAATGTCCACTTTTACGAGAAACACATTTTTGTCTTCTATCATATCCCTCACAAAGTAATACTAAAAATCAATGTGCTTTGTCTTTGGATGACATGCAGGGTTCTTTTCCAAGAAAATTGCACTTTGGCTATCACAGTCTATCCCTATAGCTCCCTATACTAACCCCATACTTGAACACAATCTCTGAAACCAAACTGCATCGTGGCTTGGATGATTTTCTACCATGTATTCTGCCTCTATAGTTGATAGTGCCACTACAGATTGTTTCTTACTCATCCAACTGACTGCACCTCCAAATAGGTTAAACACACACACACTTGTAGATCTTCTCTGATATAGATCTCTAGCCCAGCCTGTATCAACAAAGCCATGATATCCAACACTCTATCCAATCTTGGTCTTCCGTGGTAGCACAAGCCATAATCACTAGTGCCATGCATATACCTGAAAACCTGCTTCACTATGTCCAGTGCTCCTTCCCTGGTTTTGACATAAACCTGCTCAATGCTCCCACTGCATGTCAAAAATGTCTGGTCCAGTACAGATCATTGCATACATCAGTCTACTGATTGCACTTGCATATCGAACATGGGACATGTCCTCTTCCTCTTCTTGTGTCTTGGGACATTGCTCAGTAGATAACTTTACAGCTATAGGAATAGGAAACTTCACCAGTTTGCTATGTTGCATATTAAACCTATGCAATATTGTCTCGACATACTTCCTCTAGTTTAACCAAAGCTTCCTCTTTTTTTAATCTCATTTAATTTCCATGCCCAAAATATAGTTTGCAGCACCACGATCTTTCATGCCGAATTTGGAGGACAAATGGGTCTTCAAATCCTAGATAATTTCTTTGTCATTTCCAACCAGCAACATATCATCCACATACAAGACTAGATAAATAACACAGTAGCCGATTAATTTAAAATACACATAGTGATCTGCTTTGCTTCTGGTGAATCCAAGTCCCCGTATAAATGTATCAAATTTCTGAGACCACATCCTTGGTGATTGTTTTAACCCATACAGAGACTTCTTTAACTTGCATACTAGTTCTTTCTTATGCTTCACCAAAAAGCCTTTAGGTTGCTTCATGTAGATCTCCTCTTCCAAATCCCTGTGAAGAAATGTTGTCTTCAAATCCATTTGTTCTACCTCAAAATCAAAAGCAGCCGCAACAGATAAAAGTAATATAATAGAAGTTACCTTGGCAACATGAGAAAAAATATCACCAAAATCAATTCCCAACACCTGGAAATAACCTTTTATTACCAATAGAGCTTTATATTTCTCCACCTTTCCTTCTGCATTTGTCTTCTTGAACAACCATTTGCTACCAATGGGTTTCCTTCTAGCCGGAAACTCCACCAGACCCCAAGCCTCATTCTTGTGCAAAGATGTCATTTCATCAACGATGGCCTCTTTCCAGTGTTTTCCATCCTCTAAATCGACTGCTTCATTCACAGTTCTAGGATCATCATCAGTAATATATAAAGTAAAATTTGAACAGAAAGTAGATGGACAATACCTTTCTGGCTACCTTATTTCTCGAACTGATCTTCTCACACCCAAAGTTTGTGGATCTTCATATTCTGATTCCTCCTCTACTGTAGAGTCTGATTCTTCCTCCTTTAGCTCAAACACTATTTTCTCAGGTTCCTTTGGTTGGAATTCATGTTTAATAACATCTTTCACCTCTCTGAACACCACATCTCAGTTGTACACAACCTTCCTTGTTACTGGGTTCCAAAGCTTATAACCCTTTAAACCATCCTTATACCCAATAAAGATGCACTTTTCAGATTCTACTATCCAACTTGGTTCTTTTCGCCTTTGGAACATCTCCATATGCATCACATCCAAAATACCTTTAGATGTGAAAGAGAGGGTTTCTTACTAGTCCATACCTCTTGTGGAGTCTTATCGTCCAACAACTGATGAAGGTGATATGTTGACTAGGTAACATGTTGTCTCCACTGCCTCTACCCAGAATTCTTGTCCTAACCCCAACACCATTAAGCATGCTTCTTTCCCTTTCCATCAATGTCTTGTTCATTCTTTCTGCAACTCCATTTTGCTGAGGTGTATATGGAGTAGTCTTCTGTCATGCTATACCACACTTCTTACAAAATTCTTCAAATTCCTTACTGCAAAACTCTCCAACATTATCTGTCCTCAGCACCTTTATCTTATTCTCTATCTGGTTTTCCACTAGAGCCTTAAATTCTTTAAACCTGACAAAGGCTTCAGATTTCTTCCTAAGGAAATATATCCAAGTATTCCTTGAGAAGTCATCTATAAACTATACATAGTACACAGACTTACCCAGTGATGGAACCTTCACAAGTCCAAACACATCACTGTGCATAAGCTCTAATATATGTTTTGCCCTCTTACCACCAGAGGGGAAATTCACCCGATTCTTCTTTCCATATACACAACTTTCACAAAAATCAAAATCCAGAGAGATATTACTCATACTTATACCATACCTTTACCATGAAGTATTTTAAGGCCCTTTTCTCCAATATGTCCAAGCCTTTCATGACACAGCATGGTCTTCTCTCCAGAGACCACTATATTTTGTTCTCCACTTTCAGGAACCACAAAACTGTTGCACTCATCAATAACTGTGCTACCTTGCAGCTTGTATAGAGTTCCAATCTTAACTCCCCACAACAATACCAGTGCTCCCCAAACCATTTTGTAGGTATCCTTATCGAACACTATTTTTACACCTGCATCATCTAGTCTACTTACAAAAATTAGATTTATGGCCAAAGCAGGAATATGTAGAACACCCAGAAGTGTTCTAACCCTTCCACCTTGCAACTTCAATTTTAATTTTCCGTGACCAATATTTCTAGCCTTCTTATCATCCCCCAAGAAGTCATCACCACCATCATATTTCTCATACTCACAGAGCCATTCTCTATGGGGAGTGAAGTGAAAGGATACACTTGAGTCAATCAACCATGCCTCATGATCTACATGTGTACTTGAAGAAGCCAAGTACACATCCCCACCTTCATCTGAGGTTGTTTTCAGCTCTGTAGAAGGAGCATCATCAGATCTGTTTCCTTTGTTAGGAGCTTTAGATTTATAGTCCCTTTTGTAGTGCCCTTCCTTTCCGCATTTCCAACACACCACCTTTACAGGTTTTCCTGGAGATTTAGATCTACCTCTAGATTTAGATCTCCCACTCGATGACTTATTTTTGTTTCTATTTTGGTACCGTCCTCGTACCGACAAGGCATCACCATTCTGGCTCTCCATATTTTTCTGTCTCATCTCTTCTGTCAGTAAGGATTAGAATATTTCATCAAACTGCGAGGCAGTTGCATTGCTACCTATTGCAATAACCAGAATGTCCCACGAAGCTGGTAGAGAACACAACAAACTGATGCACTTATCTTCGTCTGAAATTTTCATACCAAAAAATAATAACTAACTTTCCATAATATTAAATGCATTTAGATGTTCTGTCACTGAGTCTCCATCTTTCATCCTCAGGTTATACAACTTTTTCCATAGGAATATTTTATTCACCAGAGACTTAGATTGGTACAAAGTCCCTAACTTGTCCCACAAAGCCTTCACCATAGATTCCCCTGATACATTCCACAATATTAAATCTGAGACACACAATCGTATTGCACTTGTAGCCTTCCAATCCAACTTCTTCCATTCTTCATCGGACACTCCCATTGGTTTGGTACCTAGATCTATAATGATCCACTAATCTTTATCCACCAACAGATCCTCCATATTGAGTTTCCATAACTCAAAAATATGACCATTAAATCTCTCGATCTCTATCTTTCCACTGCTCACCATCTTCTTTCATCACCAGAATCGATCCCGCAGATCTCCCACTGAACAGGGTCTACCACAGGCTTGAGCAAAACACCTCAGCTACAAAGGCGTCCCCTTAAAGCCAAAACAACTCTGATACCAAATGTAGGTTTTAACCCCATACATAAATTACCTGCATATGAATTCTAAAACACAGAATATAAACAATATGAGAGAATAACACACAAAACAGATATACACAGAGATTTTCTGTTGGATCCCAAAATCGAGACTACTAGCTTGATTTTCATTATGTTCCCTATAATATTACAATACATATTTATACATGCAGAAGCATCCAATACCATTGACTGAAAATCATCCCATCCAAAACCATGGACCGAAACCATTGCGTCCAAAACCATGTGTGAAAAATCATGCATAAAACCACCTGTGACCCCCTGCTATGCAATCAGTGCAACGAAGGGGGGGATTTGGCCCCCTTCTAACCCCCAGTTAAATATGTGGGCTAGTCATGGAAATAATATAACACAACCTAACACTTCTTGTGCACCAATAATAATGGAGCAGAGAAAGAACTTTGACTAGGTTGAGTTATACTATCCTGTAGCATTTCTGCAACCATACATTCAATTTCAGTCTTTTGGGCATAGGGATATCTGTAAGGCCTGATGTTTGTAGGAACACTTCCTAGAATCAAATGAATAGCATGATCATGATCATGAATAGGTGGGAGGCCTTTGGGAGTCTCAAATGCTTTTGAATAATTGTTCGAGACATTTTGGAGATTTGGAGAAATAGATGATTTGGATGTGGGAACCTCTAGTGAACATAATTGTGCAATTACACCTTGTTGTTATTTCTTTATAATATTTTTCATTCAGTTAAAGCTAATTGTCTTTCTTAGTTTCCATGTGATACCACTAAATTCAACTTCCTTTCCTTCCGAAGAAAATTTCATGAAAAGTTCTTGAAAAATAAAATTTATTGTACCCAGGGATTGTAGCCATTGGACTCCTAGTCCAAAATCAGCACCACCCATTGGAATGGAAAGCATTGAGAAATTCAATACATATTTTCCCATGGATAGTTTGATATTATGGCACTTTCAAGAGAAATTTATGGTTCCTCCACCTACAACCATCACTTGACACTCTAGTGCTGCATATAGGAAGAAATTCTTAGGAACATAGTGGGTCTTTAATATACCATTAGAGTATATGAAATCATGATTAACATTATTTTGTTTTCCTCATGAGTTTCCTTTACTACCCTTTCACCATTAGTAAGCATTTATTGTAGCAAATTTGTCAAATCTGTCTTCATATCTTCCATGTTGCCTTTAGGTTTTTCTCCTATACCATCCATCTTAAACTTCCATGTCTTTCTTTAAACCATCCATATTAACTTCGATGACATCCATCTTAGCTTCCATGAAATCCATCTTAGCTTCCATTATTTTCTTTAAACTATCCATCTTAGCTTCTATTACTTTTTGTGAAAGTGAATTTTGTTTCACTTCGTCTCGTAATTTTGATATATCATGTTCCATTTCTTTGCTTGGTGTGGAGCATAATTATCTTTTGTATTCAAAGGTTTCAGTCAAATGTATACGCCAAGACATTACACCCTCCATGCAGGGGTGTGGGGGGGGAGACTTGTCCCACCCACGGGGGTCCAATGGGGGCTAATCCCCCCCTGGCTCGGGGGTCCGGGGGCCAGTAGTCCCCTGGCGGGGGTTCGGGGGCATCAGAACGAAAGCTTAGAATAGACGTAAAATTGCCTTGTAAAGGAATAGTAATTTCTAGTCAATCTGGGCCATTCATTAGGTGGATGAAATGACAGTAGAAGTTATGTTTAATTTAGGGTTTTTTGCCCTAGAAGGCAATGTCTTGCTATATATGAGGAAATTTAATTACGTTTATGTATATCTGAACATCTGTATTCTGAGTGAGGAAGAGAGAGGAGATTGAGAGCAAAGAGGGAGTTACAACAGATTTGTTGTAGGTTGTATCTCTTCAGTTTGCTAGATAATATAAAAAGAAGGACTAGTTGTTTCTCCGTGGACATAGCCCAAACTGGGTGAACCATGTATATCTGTGTCTCTCTTGTTTTATGTGTTTTCTGTGTTTATATTTCTACAATATTTTATGTGTTCCATTGCTCCGTAATATATAATTTTCTAACATTCTTCCTCTTCTTCATGAGTCATGCTAGAGATTTCAGGTTTCTTACTAGGTGTTTCCATTTTATTTCTTCTGGGCATCAATTAATGATCATAATTCTTCATTATGCCCTTTGAATTCCTTCAAACAATTTTTTCAAAGCAATGTTATGAAATGTTTTAAAAAAACTACATCAATTTTCACTTTGTATCTCAATTAATTTTAGATCTCCAAGGTCTGAAATTGTGTAATAAAGTATCCCTCTAAGTGCTCTTTCCAACCCTACAAGTCTACTCAATATTGGATTCTCCAAGGAAGCATTATGTCACATCTCCCATGATGACCTAATTATAGACAAGTTTAGTAAATCAAAACTGTACGAAGTCCTACGTGCCATTGTTTTGACCTTAGTATCTTAACTTGATACATAGAAAACTAGAGGTCATTCTCTTTCTGTAATTTTTTTACAAAATTTGAATCTGATGCTCATAGAGAAAGTTATGATGATTTTCCCTAGGTCACCTGTTTAAGATATAATTCAGGAGCTTGCCAAAAAAGTAACTTGATTGGATCCTATCTCCTAAAATATTGCAAGGAACAATATGAAATATGGACCCAATGTTCATTGAGATTTCATTTCAAATGGGTTTCAAGTGTGGCTTCAGAAACATCGTAGAGAAAAATAAATAGTGAAAATTCCACGATGACCTATTTGGAGTAGCAAAACCCTAGAATCCAAATCTCTGATACCAAATGTTATGTAACAAACTCACAAAATAGAAGAAAATATAGATCAACGACTTAAAAATCAGCCTCTTCAAGGGGTCAACCCCTTTTACATTACACAAATGAATAATTCCTGGATGATACAAATGAAAAAACCTCCTTTCTATATTTAGGAGTCTAACCGGGGGTCACAATATAATCAAAGTTGACATAACAATAATAATATAAGGGCACAAAAATAATAATAATGGGATTCTATGGGGCATAATAATAACAATATGGGGACAATATGGGCACAACAATAACAATAAGGGCTACAATGACAATAGTATTGGGGGAATCACTAGTATTATAGGGACCTAATAGATAATGTGGGTTTGGGTCTAAAAGGCATTCTTGATTACATCTTAGAAGATGTGTGGATAAATCTACTTATGATTCCAATCTCCTCCAGTTTCTAACCATTATCCAATCGAGTTCTTTGCTTCCATTTGGATTGACAATCACTAGCTCATTTAAATTTTCTTCCAACATATTTGTCTGAATTTGTCTGTTAACTTTGTCGGATTTGGTGTTATAGGAAACTTTTGCATGTGTGATAACATCCATATGTTCTCTTGATTGTTTGGAAAGAGTCCTTCACTTGGTAATATGGAAGAACTGCCATCCTTCCTTTAGATTTCCCTAGAAGGGAAGATGATTTACTTGTTCTTGCTCTGTCACGCCCTACTTATCACACATGCATTTCTAAGGGAGGAAACTCTTGAAAATGCAACAAGAAAATACTCATTTAATTTTTTACTTGAATTAAATTATAAATTAAATTGTAATTCCATGTCTCATGACAACTTGTAATAGTTAACTAAGTTAATTTGACTTAGTTGGCTTGGTTAATTCATGTAGAGGATCTAACTCATGCATGTCATATCAAAGAAAGACCCAGTTGAGATTGGAGTTAAGGGACACTGTACTCTTAGTTGTAAAATAATATAAATTAAATTGATGGTGCATGCAATGAGAGGAAGGGATATGAGGATTGCACAATTCATAATTCAGGGAATTCCACATTAAATAGAGGGTAACTTCCAAGGGAACAACGTAAGGAATTAGGGGTTTGGTAGGCAGTATAATTAGCTAATTATTGGCCCGAGTCAACTTGTGAGGAAGAGGATATAAAATACTTGTGCAAGTTTAGCTCAATGTTGAGTAGAGAAGATTGTATTCATCTAGATTCTTTGACTAATCCAATATACATATAGTAGGGTTTTTTAGCTATGGCTTTCCCCAAAAAATTATTGTATTATGTGTGATTGAAATCTTTCTCTTATATGCTTCATTATTTCATCGATCATTTATTGTTTCCACTGATGATTAGATTAGAGTAGATTCAATTCAATCGTTTTAACATATTACAATATGTAGTTTGAACCTATAAGGAATTTCTGCATGGTATGAGAGTTGAAATCATAATAGAAGAGGAGAATACGAGATAGTATTTTGTAGGAGAAATCAAAGTTGGAGTATCATACCTCAGAGTGAGAAGCATGCCAATCTACAGATCGAGACTCAAATATGCACTTGAGGGTAGTTTCGAACTATATTTCTTGGAAGGAAATGATGGAGGTAGTCTTGGAAGACAACAGGCTTAAGGAATTCATAAACAAAGATATTCCTAACCCAGTGGATGCTCAAGATCTGTTAGAGTGGAGAAAATGTGTGGAAAAGACGAGAAGGATGATCCTAGAAGGAGTTTGAAATCGTGTTACCTTGAACATCCATGGTAAGGAAACTCCATTTGCAATGTGTAAGGCCTTGTAAACATGTTTTAAAATAGCAGTGACCACAGGAAGTTGGCACTAAAGGAGAAGATCAAAAAGATCAAGATGGAAAAGGGCGACTCAATACCAAAGTAATCAACTAAGTTCACCCAATGTTGGGATGATCTTGGAAGTGTGGGTGTTTTAGTTACTGAATATGATCTGGTGATCCTAACATTTCTAGGCTTTCCCAAGAGTTAACTCAACTACTAGGAATTTGTTAATTGGAGGGAGAAGCTACCAGAGTGGGAGCGATTGTGGTCTCACTTAGTACAAGAAGAGATTTGACGGAACACGAGAGATAGATCCTCATCCAAAAATTATGATGAGGATAATTGTGCCTTAGATATAAGGGAAAACAAAGGGAAGAGGAAGTCATCACATTCCAAATCAGATTCGAGTCAAAGAGGCTAGAAGAAGGATATGTCGAAGGTTAAATGTTTTCACTGCTACGAACTGGAAAATTATGCCACAAAGATTCCACACAAGAAGGTTGGTAAGAAGGCCTCAGGAGAAGTGATAGTTGAATCTCTTGATTCATAATTCGAACTAGATTTCACCCTCATCATTTTGATGGTGACATTGGTGAATGCTAGTGTGTGGTACCTGGATAGTGGAGCCTCATTCCATATGATCGGGAACAAAGAGTTCTTTAGTGACTTGGAGGAGAAGGAACTCTATGTTCACATAGATATGGGATATGATTGGAGGTATAGCACGATCGACATTAGTACTTTTACCTTTCAAGAGGAGTAGATTTCTCCTCTTACACTAAAACATGTCATGTATGTTCCTGGTTTGATGAAAAAACTAGTTTTAGTTGCCATGTTGTAGGACCTTGGTTATGCTGTGATATTTAGAAATGGAAAGGCTTTCCTTCATCACATAGCCTTAGGACAGGTAAAGTAGATCGGGGTTTAGGTGAAGAACCTATACAAATTAGATGTATAGGATTTCACTTCTTTGAGCACAAAAGAAGAGAAGGTGCAGAATCATGACATCAGTGATTTGTGGCATAGAATATTAGGTCACTTGCACCATCGACCTTTTAAGATGATGCATCAAATTTCTACACGACTTCCCAAGGGTAAACTAGATGAGATAGACACATGCAAAGGGTGTACATTGGGGAAGTACAACAAAGTTTCTTTTCATGATAAAGGTAGTAGAGCACAAGGGATCCTTGATAGAGTTCACTCAGCTGTGTGTGGACCATTCTTGATAGCATCCATGACCAAGCATAGGTATTATGTAATATTTGTTAATGGTTTTTCTTGCCAGTGTTGGTTTTCTTCATGCAAGAGAAAGATCACATGTTCAGTAAATTTTGTGAATTTAAAGCACTTGTCAAGAAAAATACTAGTAGCAAAGTTAAATCTCTTAGAAGTGATAACAAAGCAGAATATGTGTCGAATGAATTCAAGAACTTATGTGCATGAGAAGGGATATGATGTGAACTAATAAAACCTCATAACCCATAGTGGAATAGGGTGGTTGAAAGGAAGAACATAAGTATATTGTTGCACTTGTGGGTTGAAGCATGAAACACAATTGTCTATTTGTAGAATAGAAGCCCTCATCGAATTCTTCAGATGAGCACACGAGAAGAATTTATTTCAGGTAAGAAATCACATGTGGAACACTTCAAGATCTTTGGTTCATCAGCCTACTGTCATGTTATGAAGGATGCACAAAAAAATATAGAGCCAACAACTATGTTGGGCATATTATTTGGGTACACTCATAAAGCTCAGAATTATAGGGTATAACTTCCATCCAACATGATGATAGTGGTTCGTAGAGATGTGGAGTTCGATGAATATCAGCCCATGAAACTTTCCCTTGAGAGGGATCTTCAATTACATGTAGAACAAGAGCTTTTAGCTCCAAAGAAGGAACCTCAGGATGATTTAGAGTAGCCGCATTCAAAGGAGAAGAGAGTGGAAGCACCCACTCATGTAAATACTTGTAGATATTGAACGAAGCACACGAGAGAGGCTGACAAATTGATGCATCATGCTATAGAGAATGTGGGAACACCCATATCACAACATAGGCAAAGGAGGTCACCAGATTGATAAAATCTCCACATGGTTTTAATGTGCAAGACTGTAGATGTTGAGACATCGTCATTCAAGGAAGAAGTGAAACAACCAGTATGGGTTGATGTCACGGTTGAGGAGTATGACACCATTATCAAAAAAATGTTTGGGATTTGGTTCCAAGACTAGCAGAAAAGTCAAGGGTGACTTCCAGATGGCTTTACAAGATAGAGCAAGCATCAAATGGGAGTGTGGAGAAACACAAGGCTAAATTTTTGGCTAGAGAGTTCTCTCAAGTGGAGGGAATTGATTATGATGATACCTTTTCTCCAGTAGCAAGTTACTCTTTAATCACCTCTATTCTAGCACTATCAGCATAAATGGGATGGAAGATCCAACATATGGATGTGAGGACAATATTCCTCAATGATATGGTTGACGAAGAGGTGTATATTGATAATTTAGAAGGATTTGAGACATTCAATAGAGATTCACATGTTTGTAGACTTAGGAAAGTGTTGTATGGATGGAAACAAGTACCCCATGGTTGGTACATGAGAATTGATAGTTATTTCACCGGGTTGGGCTTCAACAAAAGTTAAGTGGATGCGAACATTTACCATATTGTGGTTGAAGGTAATCTTTTCTATTATAGTATTATATGTTGATGATTTAATTCTAGCAGGTGAAGATAATATGATAAAATCTTGCAAAGAGGATCTTGCAAGAGAATTCTAGATGAAGGACATGGGGCTCATGCATTACTTTCTTGGTATGGAAGTATGGGAAGGAGATCAGGAACTATTTGTCTCTTAGGGAAAGTATGCCAAAAAGATACTTGTTGGAGAGGTAAATCCCCTCTACGGATAGAGGCGATCCCTACTAGCCCAGAACGGGTCTAGCAACAACCAAACAATGCTATCACGCAAGTCCCTAATTGCAAGTAAAAGGTAGGTGATGAAGACCTACTTGGATTCCAACACTTTTGTTCGTAGAAGAGCTTTTCTTTGGACGGTCACAATCCTCCACTATCCCCGTGAATGGACACCTGCACACAAAGAGAACAACACAAACACAAGCGTGAAATCTAATAAATGCAATTATACATCAGTCAGGAAGGATATAATTCAACATCAATCATTACAATGACAATGAGAATGGAACCATAATGATAGTCATCTATTATTAATAATCAACAAAGGAGAATAAAACCAGCGTCCTGACGTCAAGTCCTCCTTTGGCTGGGTGCTCAGCTACACAAGTCTTGCAAAGCTTGAAGGGATGAGGGACAAGCCTCTCTCTCTTTGGTGACAAGATCTCCTTACTTAGGTTAAGCCTTGTGGACAAAAATAAGGCTCTTGCAACTCTAATCTCTTGATATCTTCCTTTCAGCACCAATACTATTACTATTACCACTATTACTAGCTTGCTCAAGGCATGGAGACAAGCTTTTATAGATGAAAAGGAAGGGATAAGATCAATCACAACAATAAAGGATTTGGCCTCATCACTTGGAAACTTCCATGGAAGGGTGGAAAACTAATTCCCATTCAAGGAGATTCGAAGCAAAACCATCCTCACTTAACATAGATTCAGTTGGTGAATGAGTTGGAGAGAACTTTCGGAGGTTGATTGGTTAAAAATTTTGCCCAAAAAGGTTGGCGCGATTGCGAATCTGGGACAGAGCGCTAATAGCACGCCCCTTTTATAGGATTTTTCCCATTGGCACGGGAAGAACAAAGTGGCCCAGCGCTAATGTAAAAAGGGCTATTTTGAAGGGCAAGCTGCAGGAGATGTCTTCAGGGCATATGAAGCTCATGTTCAGAGGGAAATGATGCAAGTGGTTTCAAGTCTTGTCACTTCTCACAAATCTCGGAATGTGTCCTCCAAGGTGCAGGAGAGGGGTAACAGGAACGGTGACAAACGGTGACAAATTACTGTGTAACAGATGCCCCCTAAAGCAAAGGCCTGAGAGAGAGAGGGGTGAAATGCTTTACAAGAACATGTGTGACTGAAAACATGGCTACCGGAGAACCTGCGAAAAGAAGTACAACTGATATCTCAAGTACATGATATATGTGGTATGGGCGCAGCCATCTGTAACAGAGTATATAAAAACTGGATCCCAGGTATGGACGCAGCCATCCGATGAGGATCAATGAATGGACTCATGTATGGTCGTAACCATCCAATAAATGAGTCGTGTAATGATTACAATAATCCACAAAATGCAGCCCGGATTTGATTATGCACAATCCGGGGTCTTGCGCTCCAAATCGACCTGAACACAGTACAAGTTCAAGCATGTGAATATAGGAGTTGAATTCAAACATAAATTAACATCGTTTGATTACCAGTCAATGATGAAAACTATTAACATACGCGAGAGGTACCACCAATAATGACGATGGTCCTCAAGGTACTATAGGTACAATCCACGGCGTGTGAATCAATGAGCCGGTGTCAAACACCCGTAGAATCATCCGATCATTGGCCAATGATGAAAACCTCGCGTCGAACACGAAGAACATGTCATTGAGGCATGCAGGCTCCAAGGTACCTGAATGGGGTCTCTAGGTCATCTTCCTGGATAATGAGCTGAAGTCGACAGGAAGTGATCTTGATCGAAGGTGGGCCATAATGTTTCCCACATCATCGACACGAGACAGAGAGGGACGGGAGGTTAAGTATTCTGCAGAGGTCAACTTCTCTTGAACATATCGGCGGCACGACAGCGGATTTGGCAGTATTTGATATCAAATGATCAGGGGTCATGATGACAAGACGATGAGCAGATGAACGGTCAAATAGGATAACCCAAACCCATGGAGGCAAGTTTGAAATGAGATGAGATGTCCCCACCCAGACACGAATGCAGATAAGTGCCATGTTCATGAGCAACATACTGCCAACTACGACGATTATGATTCCTTTATTCCCCCACCATTTCTAGCGAGTACCTCGATTATTTTTGGATGACAAGCTTGACGGGGATAGCATATGCTTGAATGGTGCCATTACGACAAAACCTGATGTCATTAAAGTTTTAACGAGTCTGACAAAGGAAAAACTCGATGTCTTTTCATGTTTAGAGAGTTTGAAAAGACAACAAAAAGGAAACCCCATGGGTGTCCTTTTCCGTAAAGTTGTGTCTCTCGAGCCCGAAAAAGTATAAAACTATGCTCGAAAGAACCGCCCGATCATTACGACTGAGGAGTACTTTTCGTGAGTAGTGACATTGACCTGAAAAAGTAAAAAAGTGATCGATATCACGTCGTTTTGTTACCATTAACGAACCTGAAACGAAAAAGGCCCGACGATCTTTTCATTTTTTATACGGTCGGAAAAGAGTTTAAAGACGACCGCCTCTTATTTACGTTTAACGAGTCAAGAGGAACAACTCGACAATCTTTTCATGTTTAGCGAGTCAGAAAAGAGCTGAAAGATGACTCCACAGTGACTTTTTCGTGTATTTACCGAGTCCGAAAAAGTATAAAATACAACTCATTTCACCATCGAAGCTAGGTAAAAGACCTATCACTGCACAAGAAGCAAGCATAAATCCATTTTCGACCAAAAATATATTAAAATATTCAAAAATAACCTTTCTAAACCCAAAAATGAGTCAAAAAGTCTATAAATATGGTGAAAATGTAAAAAACAAAATTACTTTTACTTTTTACCTCTTGGAGAGTGGGAGTGGTCTGTTTGGAGAGCAAACTTCAGGCGGTGATTACAGCCAATCTGTGCAACCATTCGCGATTTCGTTGGCTCCAAGTAAGAGGCGCTTCCCTTAGCTCCATTTCCATACCATTTTTCATGCATTTTATTCCTGATTGAGCCTCTGCAAGGGGGATTTCAAAATTTATGGCTTCACCCCATTAGTGCGGGTATCCGGCACGGACCTGCGTTAATGGGGTAAATTACCCAAAGGGGTCGCGCTATTAGTGCGACTGTTTTAAAAACAGTCGCGCTAACCGCGCAACTAAAATTTTTGCATAGAATTTCTCATCGCATTTGAATTTTTCTTGGTTTATAAATTCACCAATGTTTTAATGATGGTTTATTTATCCTTGTGGGTGCAGGAAATAAGCAAAAATGGTGGTGGAATGGAAAGAACGAGAACATGATGCCGTGGATGCCTTGGCCATTGAGGATGTGGGGTGCATGAATGCTTTGAGGGACTGTGGCCTCAAAAAATTCTTCCTCACATCATATATGCGATCTCAACCTGAGTTGTTACAATTCATAATTGATGCTTGGGACGTGGATGACCAAGTATTTCGTTTACGGGGCCAAACTTTAGAGCTGGAGGTGTCCGATGTATATTTCATCACCGGGCTATCACGAAGAGGGGAAATTCCAATTTTGACTGGCAGTAGACCTTCCGGAGAGAAGGTAGGCGAAGTAAAGGCCTGAGTGTGTCTGGAAGCACAATTCGGGAGGAACAGTGCCAAGGTGGCTATCAACACCATCCAGGACTTGACACTCAAGGTGATTTTATTCACCATTACGTGTGCAGCTGGGGTACAATCGCCCCATGAGGCGAGCAAGAACCATCTGCTACTGGCGAAAGAATGCCTCAGACCCACCATCATTGATTGGGCTACAGCTGTGACTACCAATATCAAAAGGCAGCTCACAAATTGTAAGCGTGCAGGGGTGAAATAGTTCGCGTATGGCTCGATTGTGGTATCATTCTTCTTGGAGCAATTACCACTTTTCCAGATCCAGGGAGCTGTAGTGGCTGATCGATTGCCACGAGAGCCTAGGATGGTTCGCTGGGCAACGTTGATGCCCAGAGGAGGAGGGGGCCAGGAGATGTCATGGCGGCCTGAATTCTTCATATGGCTCCGCCCTCAGCTGATTGTGGTATAGGATTAGCCTTACGTGGGGACCAATTTCATGGGGGACCCAGACCTTCCACTACCAGAGGGAGAGGAATGGGAGGAGGAGTTAGCTATGAATTCCTTGTTTTTGATGTTTTATGTATTTTCATTTTTTTTTGTCTTTTAATACATGCCTGTTCTGATGATGATTGTATGTGTATGCAGATGTTGGCCCAGAGCGACCAGCCGGCCTGTCTCCTATAGCGCGGAGGGGCCAACCTGTAGCTGACCCTCAGGCAGGGGGTACCGTGGGGGAAGAGCGGATACAGAATCTTGAGGGGCTCACCCAAGGGATTCTGGGTTATGCCAGATTGGCAGACGTGCCTTTCGCATATCAGAGGCACACAGTGGGGGTGCCGACTCGCGTTCATCGCCTGCTGAGATGATTGGTGCGCGCGGTGACGTGCTATCATGAGCACCACCGTGATTAGACTCCTAGGCTTTACTTTCTGCACATTTTTTGAGAGACATGTGTCTCAGATGTACAGAGGACACAGACTCTATCCAGACATGTACACTTATTTTTTGAGCGCCTCAGTGCGCCACACGATATATATATATATAT
>APFE030637573.1:0-13898 GCA_000404065.3 Pinus taeda
TGGAGATTTGTTGAACAAGTTTGGCATGACAGAATGCAATCCTCTCACTACTCCAATGGAACAAAACTTAAAGCTCACATCTATTGAAGGAAAGGAATTTGAGGATGCAACAAAATATAGACAGCTTGTAGGAAGTCTCACCTACCTCACTACTACCAGACCAGACATTTCATTTGTTGTTCGAATCCTCTCCAGGTTTATGCAAAAGCCTTGTGAGGGACATTGGTCTGCTGCAAAAAGAGTTCTAAGATACTTGAAGGGAACTCAAGACCTTGGAATCAAGTATACACAGGTGGACGACTTCAGCTTGATTGGATACTCTGGTTCAGCTTCGATGGAGACAAAGAAACTGGAGTATCTACTTCAGGATATGCTATGAGTCTTGGATCAGGAGCTGTCTCTTGGAGATCACGCAAACAATCAGTTCCAGCAGATTCCACAACAGAAGCACAATACGTGGCAGCAGCTGAAGCAACAAAAGAAATTGTGTGGCTCAGAAAAATTATTGAAGATTTGCAGGTGAAACAAGTACAATCAACTCCACTCATGATTGACAACACCTCTGCAATAAAGTTGGCCAAGAACCCAAAGTTTCATGATCGTGCAAAGCATATCAATACTAAATATCATTTGATCCGACATCATGTTGAGGCCAAACAATCCATCTCCGCCATTGTTCCACAAATGATCAAGTTGCAGACATCTTCACCAAAGAGCTTGGAAGAGAAAAGCTTGAAAGATTCAGAACGATGCTTGGACTCACCAACATCCCTTCAGATTAAGGGGGGGAATGTTGACACCTAATCCGAAACGGATGGGTGAACTCGACAGTCATCCAGAAGATGAACTGATCCGCCTGTATTTATGTATATAAATATATGTCAGCTAATGAATAATATCAATCAGTTTTCTCTCGCTCATTTATTCTGGAGTTACCCTGGCCTGACAAAAAGAACCATAAATAAACTTTATAATAACCACAGGACTGCTTGTGATTTACTAACCGGTCAGAGTATATTGACTGCCTGCATGTGAACGGGGTAGTCTAAGCGCGACCTGACATCTGTCGGCTATCCTGACAGTTCCAGTGATGGATTCATTAACCACCTGCATGTGACAACTGCCTAGTGGTTACATGTGGCAACTAACCTCTGATGTGGTTGCAGTCAAGGCCTATGGTCTTGTTTTTATATTTGTTTTACAATGTGTTAACATATGAATATAGTCCGAGAGTTATATGATCATAGGTTTAGGGGTTTAGACTTAGGCAATGATTCATTAGGTATAGAATTAGGCTTTGATACATGGTTTGGGGCTTAGGTGTTAGGTTAATGCACTTAGGGTTTAGGTTTTTAGCATTAGGTTTGTATTAGGTTTAGGTTTCACAAAATAACCTATGTACCTTTTCTTCATCAAAAACTGACATTTGTACCAATATCATAGGACGATAAGCTATGTCGACAAATCATATCAAACCCTGCAAAGTGGATGACAACCCAAAATGATGATCAATCTCTGAGGAAACGACAAGACACATGTCATTGACCAATCCCAGCGGAACTATTGATGGACACAAGTTGACAGCTAGGTACAAACCCATATCCACTCAACGCCATATATACCATACACATTACCTGAACAACCTAATCCATAACCAACATTGTCAAATTGTCGAATCTTAACGGAATTGACGACGACACTGAATATTGATGATGACACTTAAACACTTGTGCAACTGAATCAATGGAATTCTCCTCGAGACTTCCTCTCCACTTGAAAGCTTTTGGACCACAAAAGTTCGATGAAAAAATTAGTCGATGAGGCTAGAACTCCCTCTCTTTCCACCTTGACCTAATGATGTACCAATACATTTGATCAATCACTTGCAAACGATGACCGTGATGATGTTGACCATGGAAAGTTTTGATTCAGTGACCTGTTTCATCCATCTGCGATATGAACAACTTACGATGATGGGCAAACAACATGTTATCAACATGGAAATTGATTTCTTTCCACTAAGAAACATGAGTTAGTGATTCACAATCTTTGAAAATAGTCTCTAGTGGATGATGTTTAATACCATCAATATGTATAGACAAACTATTTTTCATAATGATAGAGACAATCAAAGATATACTTGATATCAAGCCAGCTACTTGAATTGACATACTTTTATGCTTCCTATTTACTAAGTGAACTTGCTGCAACTTAGTTTGTCTTTGAAAGTATTGATTTAGCTGTTGATTTGTTTGAATCACTTTTTATTCATTTATTACATGATGTTTCCATTGATTAGCCATCCTAATGGGTAAGGTCTTCGATGATCTTGTCTTTCCAAACGCAAACTTTTAACTAAATATTCAGAGATTAGATTCGCTTGTGATCCACTGTCAAACATTGTATCTATCTTTGTATGCTTAGAAGTTATCCTTATGTTAAACAAATAACCTCTCTTATCCTCATGTGGAGGATTTATGTTAGATGAATATGCAATAGTTTTTTATCTTGAACTAATGTTGGAGTTTTTACCTATCGTAACCATGATGGTTATCCTCCTTTCATCACCTGAATCTAAACCTAGATCTTGCTGGACTACTGCAATTGCCTTCTTTTCATTCTTCTCCTTAAGTAACCTTTTGGGCTTAATTTCTAGATAAAGTTTCCATCTCATCATGACCGATTCTCTCGACATGAAGGGTCTGCCACCTCATTCAATATGTATGGCCTAAACACACACCTCGTCAAAATGTATGGCCTGAACACATACCACATACTTAATATTATATGTGTTGATATGATATTTTCTATAATTAATTAATTTATGATAAATTAAGAGGGAAATAAAAATACAAGTAAATTTCTTTAGGAAATAAAAGGTTAATTTAAGATGATGCCCACATGAAAGAATACAATATAGAAATACTAAAACAAGAAATTGGTAGGAATTTTTTCTTTTCTTCAAATTGCACCATGGTTCCATAGTTAATCAAGTCTGTGAATTATAAAGCTGTATGGTTCTATGATTTTAGTATTGAAAAATGTGTTTAGTTAATTATAATTAAATTCGGATGATCATATAAATTAAACGAGTCTGTGAATTATAAAGATGTATGGTTCTGTGATTTTAGTATTGAAAAGTGTCTTTTGTTAATTATAATTAAATTAGGATGATCATATAAATTAAAAGATTGGTAAACATTGATAAACATATCAAAATTACATCTTCATTATAAATATCAATATCATAAAACATAACTAAATTATTATTTCATTTTTTTAATTATTATTATTATTATTATTAAAAGAATAAATATATTAGTTAAACATAAATACATTTTAAAAAAACATGTAATAATATTCATTGATTCAATTTTTTTTATTTTTATTTTTTGGTACAAACCATCAACCTCGAAATATTTTCTTCAAGGTGGAATTATTATACATATACATTTCTATGTCAGAGAGAGGGAGTTTGAGTTATATGCATTTATTTCTATTCTAGGTCACAACACTACTCATAATTTGGGGAAGTAGGAAGAATATGTGTTAGATGGGTGAATTCTCTGATCTATGAAGTGGAGTTCTTGTTTTCTTTCACTACACATAATTTGGGGGAGTGGTAAGAATACGTGTTAGATGCGTGAATTCTCTTATCTATGAAGTGGAGTTCTTGTTTTCTTTCTATGTGGCTACTACATCTACAGACTTACATTTTGAAATGACCACAATGAATCTAATTACTTTCATTATATGGGATATATCTAGCCTTCCCATTTACCTTTCTCCGAGCTTGCAAAATTTATGATATGTTTCAACTTATCCATTGTTGGCATGAATGTGAGTCTCATGTGGAATTATGTTTATTTTTACTAGGTGAGATTGATAGACTTGTTTTCCCTATTTTGCAAACAAGTATCCCACTCCTTTGTAGGATTTAAATTAAGACATTCACTTTCTCACCTTTTTTGTTCATATGTATGTAAATAAATTGTTGCGATGTTTTCAAAGTTACTTAGAATTGTTGGTATTTCTTTATATGCAACCGAATACATACTAAAAATATTACATCCAATAAAAGTGTTGAAAGTATGGAAAACAGCATGAACATATAAAATTTCAATGTGTAAAATGTGATGCAATTATTGAAATTTCCTATTCAACATAGATTAATTTGGGTTTGCCTTTTTGGGTGATGTTTTTAAGGACATGTTTTGACATGGATTGTAGCCACAAACTGTGTGGGGGTATTAAATTCCAGATCATCCCTATAAAATATGGTTTCATTTCTCAACTGAATGAATGGTGTCATATTAAGAAATTTCCTACTAAATTTTAGTGGACAACATGCTTTAGGGCTTCGACCCTAGTAAATTCAACTTCACCAAAGTAGGCGAGGAAGACGTGTTTTTCAATTTTGAAGAAAGTGAACAAAAAAAATTTCGGTACTTGGAAAAATTCCCTATCTTTGATAGTCCAAATCTGATTACCATAAATGTAAGCATAAATAGCGAGGATGGAAACACCTTTTGATGCAGTGTTTGGGGTTTTGAGTGCACTTTCATGCACTTCTCATGTTATTGTTTCTTATACTGCAGGTGAGTCCAATTGAGTGTGAGAATGTGCTTCTTGAGTATTGGACTGCTTGCCTAAAGGAATTAACCATGATAGCTTGTTGTTAGAATTTAATTTGGTTGTCGAGGCTGGGAACAAATTTTCTCGTCATGGGTACAAGAGCCTCTGAGATTTTACAACTATAAACCAACTACAATTCCACTTAAATCCACTATTTTAGTTGCAACATTTGACTCTTTTTGGATTGAAACAATTTCGGTGGAACTTTTGAATAGAAATAAGAAGGGGTTAAATATTTCATTCTTTTTATTTTTTTCGATTCGATAACAAATTTGTAAACTATAGAGATATGATTACAACTGTGATATCTAAATATTGTGAAAATTGGCATGATGAATTAATGAAGAAAGGTTATTACGTCAACATTCCTCTCCTCATTGAAAAAACACCCAAAAAAAGTACCATGAAGGTCTGAGAAAAGCGGGGTCAATATTATGGAGCTTCTCGACTATCCTGTGAGGGTCTGTTTTTTTAAGGGGGTAATACTTCGGAGGATATCTCCGATGATTTTGGTAGTGTTGTCATATGTCTTGAGATAAAAACATACCATACACTATTCTCATTGAAAATTGGTGGCAAAAAGGGTTTTTTGTTTCCTTAGGTATATTGTAGTAGCATATTACCAATATTTGTTCCTCCCTCATGCAGCAGTGTAGTTAACATTAATGGTTATGTTGAGACTTGTTTCTTTTAATAAAGTGTATAATACTTTTTTATATTACTAAGCATTTCTGAATTATGTATACTTCTAATGCTAAGTAGAAAAACAGGCTTTGGGAGAAGTGGACTAGGATATATTAAACACTCAAGTTAATATTGTTATGTGGCAAAACATAAATGGTAAGTTCATTGCAAAAGGAGGATAGCCCTATATACAAGGTTTGAGAAATAGTCCACGAAATGTTTAGAGAAATGGCTTCTTTGGGGGTTCAAAGTTTTTGGGTTAGAAGTAGCATTGTCATAGCTTTGCTGAAGACATGTATAATATACTGTGGTAATGTACTCAGTGGTTGGAAAGATGGCATTTGATGCACATTTTCTCCATGTATTGTTATGAGACTCTCCAAATGAGGGATTTTATTATAATTGCAAAACCACTAACCAAAAATATAGTTCAGTGGATATGTAAGACCCGGTTTTATCATTTTGTTATATTCACAACACTTGTTTTTTCCCTTGGTTAAGGATTCATACATCTGTGTGGAAGATATTGCTAGCTCTCACAAAGTTTGGTTCATTTTTACTATTCCAATAAAATATAAATACCATCATAACTACCTAAAATTGGGCTAATATATTACTTATACCTAATAATATTAACTAGACTATTACAAAACATTTTAAACAATCATTATCTTTGCAAATCTCGAAAACATAGAACCCAAAACGCTCAAAAATATCATCAAGAAACTGTTCAACAAACCAATAAAGTAGTGACCGAGGTTATTGAGAATCTATATCAAGTCATAAATTACTATCAAAGAATTTATATGTAAGACAAACACCTCGTCTCAATGTAGAGGATATCTTGTTATTTAATTTTATCATATTGAAGCATTTGTAATTTTAAATTTTATTGATATGTATTCTCTGGTTAGATGACTTCTTTTGATTTTTTACTTGTGTTGTTTACAAATCATTAAGCTAGAAACCTTTTATTTGATGCAAAATTCTAATACATATACATTTCTGGGAGAGAGAGAGAGAGAGAGAGAGAGTTTGAGTGATTTGCATTTATTTCTATTCTAGGTCACAACATTACCCACAATTTGGGGGAATGTGAAGAATATGTGCTAGATGGGTGAATTCTCTAATCTATGAAATGGAGTTCTTTTTTTCTTTCTATGCAGCTACTACATTGATAGAATTACATTTTGGAATGACCATACTAATGAAAATTATTCTTCATTTTATGGGTTATATTTGCCTTCCCATTTACATTTATTTGAGCTTGTAAAATTTGTGATTTGTGCCAATTTCTCCATTTTTCGCATGAATGTCAGTCTCCTGTGGAATTCTATTTGGTTTTACGAGGTAAGATTAATACACTTGTTTTCTCTATTTTTCAAATAGGTATCCCACTCCTTTGTAGGATTTAAATCAATACCCTCACTTTCTCACCTTTTATATTCATTGCTATGTAAATAAACAGTTTAGCTATTGTGAGAGTTACAAAGAATTGTTGGAATTTTTTTAGACATAGGAGCCTAAGACATGCTAAAAATATTGCATCCCTTAAAAGCATTGAAAGTATGGAAAATTGTAGGAACATACAAATTTGATGCAAAATGTGATGCAAATTCTTAAAATTTCCTGTTGAACATACATTAATTTGGTTATGCCTTTTGGGGTGATGTTTTTAAGGACACACTTTAACATGGATTCTATCTGCGGACTATGTGGGGGTAATAAATTGTAGATCAACCCAGATGAATATGGTTTCATCGCTCAACTGAATGAACGACATCATGTTAAGAAATTTCCTACTGAATTTCAACTGTAGGTGGTCTTGTAGGGGTTCGACCCCAGTAAGTTCAGCTTCACCAAAGTAGGGCGGAAAGAGACGCTTCATGGCTTTGACAATCCAAATGTGTGTTCCATAAATTTAATTAGAAATAACGATTATGATAACACCTTTTCATGCAGTGTCTGGGTTTTCTTTATTGTTCATTAATGCACTTCTAATGTTATTCTTTTCTATACTACAGGTGAATCAAATTAAATAGGGGCATGTGGTAACTATGCCTAGAGTATTGGAATGCTTTCCCCAATGTATTTACCATGATAGTTTATCCTTCCCATTACTTTTGGTTTTCGAGGCTGGAAATCCAATTTTTCGTCTTGGTTAAAATAGCTTAGGATCTTTTGCAACTATAAACCATCTGCATTTCCACTTAAGTACACTATTTTAGTTGCAACATGTGACTCTTTACACATTGAAACTGTTTTGGTGCAACTTTTGAACATAAATAAAAGGTTAAATAATTCATTGTTTTAATTTTTTTTATTCAATAACCTATTTTGAACTGTACATATATGATTACAACTGTGATATTCTAAAATTGTACAATTTGATGTAATGAATCAATGTGGAATGATTATTATCTTAACGTTCTTTCCTGCACCGACAAAAGGAGTATCATGGAAGTCTGAGAAGGTGGGGACAATATCTTGGAGTTTCTTGACTATCCTATGAGGGGCCTCGTTTTTGAAGGGGGTAACACTTTGGAGGATCTCTCTGATGTTATTGGTAGTGCTTGCATTTGTATTCAACATAACAACATACCATACAATGTTCTCATTGCAAATTGCTACAAAACAAAAAAACGGGCTTTGGTAGAAGTGGACCAAGAGATATTAGATACTCAAGTTAATCCTTCTATGTGGAAAAACATGATTGCATTTAAAAACTTAAATGGTAAGTTGATTGCAAAAAGACAATACCCCTATATACAAGGTTTCGGAAATAGTCACGGAAATGTTTAAATAACTGGCTTCTTTGGGGGTTCGATGTTTTTGGCTTAGAAGCATATCACTAATGAACATTGTCGTACCTTTGATGAAGACATGTATAATATACCATTGTTGTACCTTTGTATAAGACATGTATTATGAAATTTACCATTGATTCGAATTGATATTTTTTAGAAATATAGATGTGAACCAACATAATTAAAATAATGTATATTAAGTGATAAGCCCATAGGGCTTTGGATTGACGTTGAATGGGTGCACTGTTAAGGCACTCCTTGTGATAGGTTACTCGTTCAAATCCGCGTGGGTGCTTACCTATAAAAAAGCATTTATTAAGTAATAGATAATAATAATAGCATTTAATCATTAAAAATTAACTGAGATATAATGAATAATAAATAAATAGATAAATCTCAATAGTATACTAAAAGGAATTAAAAAACAAAAAAATTAGGTATGTGGGGAGAGTAAGAAAAACACAAAAACAACATTGGATAAGAAAGCGAGTTAAGAAATCGGATAAAAAACCCTAGTTAAAAAATTAGCATGAGGGCTTTTAGAATAAATTAAATTTGAATTGGCCCGCACTTCTTTTCATTCCCGGCAACAAGGATTCCATCATCGTGCAAGTTGAAATCAGATTCTAAATTTCAAGAGTCAAAGATTAACACGCAAAATCAAATACTGGGGATTCATGTAACAGATTTGAGAGATGGGGCGATTGTGCAAAACAAGTGTCACGCACAAGTAGATGTTGACCGTAACGGAGAGTGAGAAAGTCGGGTTTCGCTTTGACACGATTTCGCGTTGAGTTTCACTGAATTCCTTCGACCGATTGTACACCCTCCATGCCATGCCGGTGTGTTGTCTATAAGTAAGATCCATCCATCGCACTACAATTCCAAAACGCAATTCGCAATTCCTTTTTCTATTATCGATTCCGTTATACATTCTGCAAGTAGAGTTAGAATTCATCAACAAGATGGCCATGGCCATGAAATCCAAGAAGACGGAAATGGCGCGGTTGTGCTGGATATCAATAGTAGCAATGCTTGTTAACTTCGACGATTCTTGTGACACACGCTGGAGCTGAAACTGAAGCTGCTGCCGCTAAGTCTAACGAAGAAGTAGGTTCTGGAAGATTGGCAGAAGGGTCGACAAAGGCTGCATCCGGGTGCCACAAGCCGGGCTACCCTGTGCCCCTCATTCTCACTGCCCTCCATCTCCACCTCCCCATGCCCATCGCCTTCGTCCTATCCCGCATGCTTAATCTCCCTGGTCTCATATTTTGTGTTATTAAATCTTGTTGGAACTACTACACGTACATGCAGACTCTCAGCTAGAGCATGCAACTACATGCAACTACATGCAACTGCATGTGGACTATTAGTTAAAGCATGCAACTACATGCAACTACTACACATCTACATGCAGACTCTTAGTTAGAGCATGGGATTGCATGCAAGATTCCTTTTGCATGATTTACTCCTTGATTTGCTCCTTCTTTAACTCCGCAACTGACTAGTTATCTCCGGAACTTATTGTAGGTGTTGAGTCTTCTCATTGATCACCACTATATTTCATTACCTTGGGATCTTCACCCACTATAGTTCATTACCTTGGTATCTTCACCCACTATAGTTCATTACCTTGGGATCTTCACCAAGTAATGCTATATAATTAGCCTTGTAACATATTTTCTAATGAATCATTCTTTTCTTCTTTCAATTTTCTTTTAATGTTTTTGCTCTGCAAAGCTGTGTGTTCAACCTTTACTAGCTAGATTCATCTGTGCAGGTTTTCTAACACATTTACATGGTATCAGAGCCCACAGTTTGCTAGATAAAGGCGCACCAGTACTTTATTTTGTAGGTATTACAGCTCAGAGATCGAAGATTGACAGAAAAACTGGAGTTTCCCAAAGCATCGAATCTAACACCGTACAACTATCACGAATGGAAGGACCAAATGGCTCGATACCTTCGTCAAAAGGGGTTGTACAGGATTACCATGGCTACAGAAGTGGAACCCACTTCAGCCATAGAGAAATCCAAGTATCTCAACCGTATGGATGAGGCCCACGGATCCATATGCATGTGCATCTCTCCAGAGTTGCAGTTTCATCTATCTGCTTGCAATACTCCCAATGAGATTTGGAAAAAGGTTGAGGATCTATACGAGAAACAAGATGAGATGAAAGGACATATGCTCGAAGTGGAGCTGCTATCATTGGATCCACCGAACTATGATAGAATTCAAGACTTCTTCACCAAATATAATGATCTATTGCTGCAACTCAAGGGTTGTGGAATTGACAAATCCAAGGAGGAGAGTCGCCAAATTCTCTCTATTTTGTCAACGCTCGGACTGGAATACTCCGTCTTTGTGTCTACATTTCATTCAGTAAGGCTCGCAACGGGTAAATCCTATACTATGCCTTCTCTCCAAGAACCTATGGAGTCCCTTATTTTTGAGCAAGATAAACTCGTTGGCATGGGGAAAATCAAGCCTCCAAAAGCGCATGCACTTGCTGTGCATGATAGCAGCCACAATAAACATCATAGATCGGATTCAAGTCAGAAAAATCAGTAGCAAAAAGACAAGGGAAAAGCGCATTCCCATCCAAAGAAGGAAGGGTACACCAAGCCCTTCAATGACTCCTCCGACTCGAGAAATGAGAAAGGGAAGAAAGGAAACAGATGCACCTACTGCCAAAGAGGATTCCATCCAGAATCTTCTTGCATGAAGAAACAAATTGACCAAATGGCAGAAATCCTTCAGAAGCACAACCTTGGGGATCACATCCCTCAAGGTGCCAAGAAGAAAACTGAGGATCCGCCACACGGGAGAGGTAATAATTTTCATGCTTTAGTTGCAATTAATTCTTCTCCTGATGCATGGATTATAGATTTTGGTGCATCACATCATATGGCTGCTGCAAAGGAAGTCTATTCCTCTTTGGATGCATGCAAAGGACCTCCCATCCTCATGGGAGATGACTCACCTATTGAGGTCACCGGAAAAGGTAGAGTGGAACTTTTACATGGAAGCTTTGAAGATGTGCTTCATGTTCCAAAACTTTCGGTAAACCTGCTTTCAGTTTATCAGATCACTCATTCCGGCACCGGAAAGAGAGTGGAATTCACTCTAGATGCAGTAAACATATATGATCTACATAGCAGTGCCAAAATTGCAACTGGTGAGGTAAACAATGGAGCCAGACTGTATACATTTTCTGAATTTATTGAATCTGACTCCTCCTTATTGCTTACACATGCTGATGATAGTAGTAGGCTTTGGCACGAAAGGCTTGGTCACTTAAATTACAGGTATATGCAGCAGCTAAGCAAGAATGAGATGGTGGAAGGCTTGCCAAATATCAGTTTCTCCGAAGGAGTTTGTGAAGGATGTGTTCTTGGCAAACATCCTAGAGAAAAGTTTGACACCGGCAAGACTCACAGAGCATTCTCTCCTCTAGATCTGATCCATAGTGATCTCATGGGGCCCTTTCCTCATCCTTCCATCAACAAAGCAAGGTATGCGCTTACATTTATTGATGATTTCTCAGGGTATACTTGGGTGTATCTCCTCAGGAACAAATCTGAAGTTTTTGAGCACTTTGAAGATTTCAAAGCACTAGTTGAGACACAGTCTGAGAGAAAGATCAAAGCCCTCCGTACAGATAATGGGGGGGAATATGTTAACACAGCACTTCAGAACCTTTGCCTTCAGTCTGGCATACAGTTGCAGTACACAGTTCCATACACTCCACAACATAACGGAGTTGCTGAGAGAAAGAACCGATCTCTCAAAGAGATGGCTTCCTGCATGTTGCATGCTAAGTCATTGCCTCATAAGCTATGGGCCGAATCACTTAATTGTGCTAACTACATCTAGAATAGATCTCCTCATAGGTCTATCAAGGATAAGACCCCCTTTGAGGCTTGGAGCGGCACTAAACCAGACATCACTCACCTCCGTGTTTTCGACTCTCGAGCATGGGCCCGGATCCCCTCTGAAAAGAGGAAAGCTCTTGATCCACAGAGCATTGAGTGCATCTTTGTTGGATACCCTGATGGTGTGAAGGGATATCGACTCCTCATTCCCTCTACGGACAAGCTCATCATTGAGCGAAGTGTCAAATTTGAGGAAAGTCTTTCGCATGCACCTCAGTCGCCGCATGCAGACACTTTTTATCTACCTCATGTCCGAGATGATGACTCAGTGCACTCAGATGCAGATACAGATCATACAGATGCCGAGGAAGAGCATGCAAATGCAGAGACTGAGTCTTCAGATACAAATCTAGTGCATGCAAATGATGATCCACATCCAAGCCCAGATCGGGCTTCCAGCAGTGAATCATATTCCCCTGTCATAAATCAGAGAACAAGGAGCTTACGAGAGATATATGCACAAGACCAACCAGCTGCTAGAAACGGTCTTGTGGCGGATAATTCAGATCGACAGAGGAATAGCTCAGAGTTTATTGAGGCTCCTCTTGTCCTCGTTGCCACTGAACCATCGCCCTCCTGGCATTGTCATTTGGTTCAGTCTTCTGATCCACAGTCTTATGCTGAGGCTGCTGGGCATCCAGCTTGCGAGTTCGCCATGGAGGAGGAGTATAACTCCCTCCTTGAGAACCAGACTTGGGATCTGGTCCCCTTTCCTTCAGGAAGGAAACTTGTCCGATGCAAATGGGTCTACAGGACCAAGAGTGCTGCAGATGGGCAAATCACCAGACGGAAAGCGAGGCTAGTAGCTAAAGGCTTCCAACAAGTGCATGGCATTGATTATGACGATACCTTTGCTCCAGTAGCAAAGATGGATTCCATACGCCTTACACTTTCCATTGCAGCTGCCCAACGGTGGAAGTACATCAGATGGATGTGAAGAATGCCTTTCTTCACGGAGACCTATCTGAGGAGAATCTACATGGGCAGCCACATGGTTTCATTCAGGATTCATCTTTGGTCTGTAGACTGAGAAATCTCTCTAAGGCCTTAAGCAGGCCCCGAGAGCTTGGTACGCGAAGATGGATTTTTCTCTCTTATCACAAAACTTTGAAAGATGTAAGTCTGATCTGAATGTTTACATGCTTAGGACACATGATTCTCTTCTTATCTTAGTTTTGTATGTAGATGATCTCCTAATCACTGGAAGCTCGGCTTCAGCCATTGCTACAGTCAAGAGGGCTTTGCATGATAGGTTCTTGATGACGGACATGGGTCCATTACACTTCTTTCTTGGTCTTGAGACTAGCCAAGATGCCACAGGCATCAAACTCTCTCAGGCTAGGTATGCACGAGATCTCCTCGAGAGATTTCGCATGGCTGACTGCAAGCCAGCACCGACTCCTTTTCTGTCTGGGGTCCGCCTTGAGGATGGAGGTGACACTCCATTAGTTGACAGCACTCTCTACCGAGAGCTAGTGGGGAGCTTATTGTACCTCACCCACTCTAGACCAGATCTCTCATATGCAGTAGGGGTAGTTTCCAGATACATGCAGGAGCCGCATGAGCTATACTGGAATGCTACCAAGCGCATCCTTCGATATGTGCAGGGCACCATCACCTTCGGGATTCACTATGGAGCAGGCAGTGCATTGAATCTCCTTGGCTTCACAGATTCTGATTGGGCAGGAGACAGCATTGATCGCAAGTCCACCTCTGGCTATTCACTCAGTCTAGGATCTGGCCCTATCTATTGGTCGAGCAAGAAGCAGGCTGCTATTTCTCTCTCTTCAGCTGAGGCCGAGTACAGAGGAGTAGTCAACATCACCATTCAGG
>APFE030637581.1:2504-30031 GCA_000404065.3 Pinus taeda
GTCATTTTGCCTATTTGTTCCACCTTGCTCAATAACATCATGTCAACCACTGAGACTAATGAGCAAGGTGATGACCGATCTTCATCCACGGAGGTTGAGACAAAGCGGAGGCCTCGTAAGGGTGGCCTCACTCATCATGGTACTGATCAGCATTGATCTAGCATCAAAATATGAAAATTTTGAAAATTTTGGGGCATTTTGCCAATTTTTGGTAAAATTACAGGTTTTTCCCGTGTCGCGTCCGCGTCGCGCGCGCGGACATTTTGAGGACTGCGGAATTTTGAAAACTTGGCATTTTTGGAAAGGGCATTCAAAGAGAAAAATTACCAATACTTGGGAGAAGCTTGATTTTGAGATTTGAGCCTCCAAAAGCTCAAAATACATCAAAAAAATGACTTTCTGCCCACTTTTTGAGTTGCAGAAAGTGACCTTGGGAGAAATGGTGTTTGAGGGGGAAAAACAACTCCAAATTCAGAAATTCCACTTGGGATGGAAAGTAGACAGACCAAGCTTTCCAATGAGCCATCTTGAACCTGATTTGGACCAGTGGAACCCACTCAAAAGTTGCAGCAAAGAGCGCGGCAGTGAGAGCCAGGGGGCGCGGCAGTGAGAGCTAACTTTGCCAAAATTGACCTTTTTGGTCAAAAAACACTGTTTTGACTATGGTTGATCATTTTTACTTGTAGATGATGGATAAATGTAATATTTTCATGGCACTTTGATAGATTTTACCTCTATTTACTCTTCTAGAAGCTTCCTTGATGTAAAAAGTGAATAATTAATGCATGAATCAGTTAGCTAAGTAATAGAGGCAAGTTGTTGAGCTGCCTATTATCTAGTGCTTAGTTTGGAATTAGTTCAAACTGCTCCTAGAAGGATGAGCTCGACCCCTAGAGGCAAGGGAAGAGGTTAGCTTGCCTATATTATGTGTTTTCTTAGTCATTTTGAGAGGTTGGAAGGTTGGACTCTTGTGGGAGAAAGCTTCATTGTATATTGTACATCTATCTCTGCAATTTAGAGAAAAGGAAGGCCAGGGTTTTGCAGACACCATTGTGGATTCTTGTGGATTGTTGTGTTGATGGTGTGTTCTCTACATGTTCTTGTAAGTTTGTTTATGTATTCCACATCTCTCTTTTGCTTCTATTTGGACAGATGAAGTGGTAAAGTTTTGAAATCATGCTTTGACATGCTCAGCTTTTTAGTTTGTTCAAAATTTATGTTTTCTACTGTTTAGAGAGGACTCAAATGGTTGTTTGCCCTCTTTAGCTCCTTCTATATCATCCCTGATCATCCATCTCAGATTAAGGCATCAGCGCTCACTCCTACCTTGCCCCAAAGATCCCCCTGCAAAAACTGTGCTCAATCCCCGCACCCTGAATTGCACTCCCTCCAATTGCCACCAAAAAACCAAAAATCTTTAAATCAACCTCCCTTATCAATTTACTAGCCTAATATCTTTGATCCTAATTGGTCAGCTTATTATATTGAAAGATCGACCGAATCTGACCCGAGAGAGCCTTCTCATACCTCGTAGGGCTAGCTACAAGGTGAAATGGTTTGATGTAGCCTTGAGAGTTTGTCTATCTCAGCCTAGGTGAATTCCAAGTGCTAACAGACTCCATGCCCAATTAAGGCTATTGATCTACGATTCTCAATATTTTTCTATCAAAGCACAAGCATCCTATCATTGCAGATATCGGCATGGGTTCATTGTACAAAATTTTCACACAATTAAGTTTGGCAAAGCAATGTATGACTCCATGCTCGAGGAAAAGGCACTAATCTATGGTTTTTAATGCTTCTGTTGCAAAAGAAATATCCCCAGGTGGAGCCAGATGTTGTAGCTTATATTGTGATTTAAGCCTTATTTATCAGTTTTATCACAATGTGTGGCCTAAAATCACTGTGGGGGTTCAACCTCAATGAATATCCTTTATATTCTTTACCCTCGCAAAGTCTAAAAGTAATGAAGTATTTAGTTTGTTGTAATATATCGAAATCACAAAAAAGCAATTGTTAAAGAATCGACCCCTAGTTTAGCCAAGGTTGCGATGCGATCAAATCGCAATCGCAAATCGTAGTGAGGCTGTAGTATGAAGTATCACTTGGGTTCCATCGATTGCGATTTGCGATAAGGTCCAGAACTGAAAATATATGTATTGCGTTTAATAATTATGGCAGGTCCATAGAACGCCTTATGTATATGTGTTGGTTCATTTCGCCGATTGTGATTTGCGATGGGGATTCCGAACCCGATATTATGTATGCCATGTTTTATACTTTCGGCGGGTCCACCATATTGCAAATTGTTAAGGTTTGAGTTAATACACCAATTGAAAGCATCGATTGCGATTTGGGATGGGTTTCAAACCTGATGAATTATTAAATACAGATTTATGTCTAATCGAGTCCGTAACGGAGTCAGAAAATCGTTGAAAATTTGGAACCAATGGGTTTTAAATAGAGTTAATTCTTTTTTGAGTTTTGCGGTAACCGAAGGTTTGCATCGATTTCGCTGTGTAAAGGGAAAAATCAATGTTAGAGACGAATCCAAAGAAAAGGTGATTGGTGGGATTTCTTTGTGTTTTCGCCAATCAGAACACTCCCGACATATATGTGGACCCCTTCCAAAGCTTTTGGCACAGTTTTACATATGTTTTGAGTTTCAATATTTTATTTGTAACAAAGTTGAAGAATTTCAAATAGGAAATATTTTTATAACTGTTATAAAATGATTTATTAGATGTTTCAAGAAATCAATTTCCAAACTGATTTGATAGTTAATCAGAGAGGGAAGAGATAAAATCCCGAAAGGGGAATTGTAATGGGTTCGGAATTTTGGGAGAACTTGGAGACTAGGCCACTGTATTCCTGATATAACTGTTGATTAATGAAAGAATCAGAAGTTTCCATGTATTGTTGGGTATGATTTTATGACTTCTCTATTATGTGTCATCTTATGTTTCTTCCTTCAAGTATGGTAATGAAGTTTCAGGTCTTTATTTGCTTATGTAGGTAAAGTTAAAGTTCCTTAAAAGAGCGCTCCTATACTTGAAGTTTCACCTTCCTTTCTAAGTTACAAATAGTAGTTTTGTGTAAGGAAGCATATTATCTTTAACTTCTCTGAGTGTCACAGATAGTAGATCCTGTGTTAAACAACATATTGTCTATGACTCAGTTCTTACCTTCATAATTCTTCTGAGTTACAGATAGTAGTTTCTATGTAAGGCAACATATTATCTTTAACTTTTCCAAGTGTCACAGATAGTAGATCATGTGTTAAACAACATATTGTCTCTGACTTCTTCAACCTTTCTTCATTTATCATTCTGTTGTGGCCAGCAACAACCCCCCTTCTTATTTAGTTTTATTATTAATGCTAAATAAGTGGGGACCCTTATTCAAAAAATTAAAAAAATAATAATTTAGTGCTTGTATTCCCTTTTTGAATAAAACTTACTATCATAGACTTAGGAGAATACCCAAAAATCTAAAAAACTTAAGTTTATGATAAAGTTTGAATAAAACCACTCTCTCAATAAAAAGCGTCGTATCGCAAAAAAGGTAATGGATGCCTTCCTATAAGCGGAATTCTAAGATTGCTAAATCACGATGCAAAATCACGCACTAAAAGACACTTATCGCATCACATGCCTCAAATATCACTTAAGGTGAAATGCCTCAAACCGCTGATATGTGATGGCGATTATCATAACTTGCATATCGCAGAAAACATATTAATGGATGATTGCCACACGCAACGGAGTAGCGATATTGCAATCTGCGATATTGCGAAGCAAATCGAAAAATCGCCTTATCACAGATCTACAAGGCTCGTTGTTCGAAAAAGATTTTTCCATAAACCGATGCACAATTATGCGTGTTAATGTTAATTAATGAGTTAGTTGGAAATCATTAATGAAATATGGTTTTGATCTGATCGAAGAGCCATTTCATGTAGGGTGATATATTTGATATGTTTTCGACATTTAAAGCTTTCCCGTGACCTTTTTCTTATCATTACTCTTGCCTCATTTGTAAACTGTAGGAGCGAAGAACATAGAAGTATACATAGGAGTGTTAAGGATATTATGGGAAAAAAGGGTAAAGCTCTGAGTTCTGAAGATAAAGAAATGACGCCCTTGTACATGGACACCACTTGTAACAAAGATGTCGGTATTACTACTTGGGAATCCATGTACAGTCTATTTGAGGAAGAAGAAAATCCCAGAGTAATGGAGGTTACAACAACTACAAATTCACGCAGGTTGTCTGAGACGTCGGTTACAGAACTAGCCTGTTCGTTCTTGCACCGGATAGCGGTGAGGCCCAAGATTATTCCATACATGGACATGGTCAAATGGGTACCGAATAGTGCTGATATCACAAATAGAGAATTTAAAGCTCAGAACCAAGAACTCACAGAGTCGCTATTTTCACAAAATTTAAGCTTTATATCCTGTAACAAAAAGCACAAAAGAGGAGAAAATGACACCAAGGAAGCCTAGATCAAGAAGCGGAGGCAGTTTCCTAGCGCTAATCGCGCATCGCCAGGAAAAACCCCTCGAGAAGGAAAGCCTCTAATCACTCAGTCGCCTGTAAGCCCGGAAATTTGTAGGAAAAAGTGCTAAAGGTGAAAAGAAAAAATTGAATTCTAAAACCAATGGTATTTATCAGGGATATCCTCAAGTGGTATGAAAATATCTACCAAATGTATAGCATCTACAAACAAGCTGGAGACAGAAGGCTTAAGAAAGAATAGAGTCCATCAAAAGGTTAACCAAGTTAAATTGGGAGTCTTACTAGAAGTACTTGGTAAAACCACACAGCTAGTGCATGACTCTCAAATGTCTCATTAATTCTGTAGAGAAGATGGTGCCAGCACTTTCCAATTCCGTCTTCGTAGGATAGCTAAAGTCGGAAGTTGGCCAGCCAAATCTCCTCAAGCAAATGATGAACACTTGCGACTACAAGGAACAGATACATAGATAGTTAGTTGTCAATTTTAGTCTTAGATTTAGTTTTAGTTTTAATGTTGCTTTATTTTTGCTTGAAATGAGGACGGTCATTTAAACCGCATCCTACATTTTTGTAATAAATTATTTTTAGATTTAGCTAGTAGTATTTAAACCCTTCTCATGTATTTAGAGAAGGGTCCTGTAATTTGTCAAAAACTTGTCCTTAGAACATGCACTTTTGCACCCTCTGAGGAGGTTTTGATGAATGAATGGAACAAGATTTATTGATATCTGCGTTTAATATCTACTACTGATGTTTCACTTTTTTACTCTTAGTAGATGTTGGATTAAGAAGAGATAAATCATTTTTGTTGAAGCTCATGAGTAGAACTAGTTATAAATGGTACTTTTATCTCTTAAATATTTTTGCTTATGTGTTAAGGTGATATTCATGTCCAGTCATTTATATATGAATGCTTGAATGCTTGAGTTATCATTTGGCACTTCTGTATGGTGATAGCTATTTATTTATGTTTAATATATGAGTAACTTATTATGCGATATGTTTTTCACAATTGTTTCATCTAACTTTTTATACGAAATGGTTTATCTTTATTGAATTATTTTCTCATAACAATTGAATGATATTTATTACCAATTTCCATTTGAAATCATTTTAGATCACATAACTGAAAGATTAAATCCCAGGTTAGTTTTAGAATTAGATATTTCTGTTCATTAGAATATGATTGCATTAGACTTGGGATAAAAGAATTTTACTTAGAAATTATTAGGAAGGAAATATCAATTCTCAACACACACACACATAAATTGGGAAACTGGTCCCATATCCTCAGTCGGACCCACTACACCAAACAGAAAAGGAGTTGCTAATCAAGGTCCGGACCGGGTGGGTATCCCCCTTGTTGTAGACGCGATTTTCGGGGCTTCAACAAATTTGGCACTAGAAGGAGGGCCCTGAACTGTGAATGGCAAGTAAATCTAAATCTAAATACCATTCTGAGAGTAAATCGCCCTCACCATCTCCCCCAACTTCTCCATCGCACTTAGAATCTTTAAATCTTGAGTAAGAAGTTGAAAGAACAACAACCACTGCCACAAACCCGAACATTTCAGAGAAATCTACTATTCAACCTCCTGAAGTTGATTCTCTAATCCAAACTTCAGCGATTTTCTATATCACCTCAAAGATCTGAAAAATCTCAAGGTAGTGTGACTTCGCAATATAACCCTCTCATCCTCTCACCAGATTAAAGAGCAAAAAGTTTGGTATTGAGCCAACTGAGTTACCTCTACCTACAAGGAAAAGAGCAAGGAAATCACCTAAAAGGTTTGATAGCAAGACTCTTTCATCATCATCATCCATCTCAACTTCTCCATCGCGAAGTCAACCATCCACCCCTCCACTTCAGATTATTGTCCACCAGTCCACTGGAACTTCCACATCTCCTTCTCAATCATCTGGAATTGTAATATCCTCATCTTCCCAACCGCAGGGATCATCTTCTGCACTTTCCTCTATTAGTAGTTCAATGATGGCCCAATCTCCATGGAATAACCCAAGGGTAGTCTTAATGCCTGTGCCCTTGAGTCAAATACTGCCCCATCCTGAAAAATGGTTATCGAAGTTTAATCCTGAAGCAGGCATGCTAGCAGAAGAACATATAAACAACTTTATGTTATCTATAAATCTCAATGGGGTTAATAATGAAGACGTTGTTGTCCTGCTCTTTCCTTACATTTTTCAAGGAGTAGCCAGATCATGGTATTTCTCATTACCATCTGGATCTATCACTAGTTGGGATATTTTCCAAGAACAATTCTTCACTAATTTCGGTGATGACAGGTCTACTGCAACACTGATCAATGACCTGTCTAAACTTAGGGCTGAGTCAAAGGAACCTATCAAATATTTCAACTCACGTTTCAATAAACTATTGAACAAAATTCCTACTGCTTCCAAGCCTAGCGAAGAAGTTCGAAGTGAATGGTATATATCCGCTCTACCATCAAACATAGAAATCTTCGTTGATAGGGCTAACAAAACAACTTTAGCTGACAATATGAAGGAAGGAATAGTGGTAGAGAAACGTATTATAGCCTTAGAAAATAAAAACGTCATTGATGAAAGAAAATCTAAGAAGGTTACTTTTAAGGAATATCTAAAGAAAAAACAATCGAAAGACCCATTCGGTTTAGAAGGATTGCAGAAAGTTTTAAAAACCATGTCTAACGAAATGGTCGACATTAAGAAACAAGTAGCAGAAACTTCTTCTAAAAATCCGTACAAGCCTTATAGAAGAAATCCTTCGACTGATTCAAAGCCTCCCAATGCTATTACAAATGTTGAATCAGAAGAAGAAGAAGAGGAAATTGCTACTGAAGAACCTACCGATGAAGAAGAAGTTGTAGAAGTATAGGGTATGTGGGATTTCATCCTCCCAGATGAAGAGGATCAAGAGGCATCGCCGATTAGTACTAGAAGTAGAAATCAATTCGATCCTACTCAATGTACTCCTAAGCCAAAGAGTGCAAGCTCAATGCCTAAGGATAAAGTTGCAGCAAAGAAAACATCACCCAAAGCGACTCAAACAAGCCCAGTCCAAACAGATTCACCAACTCCATCTAAAACATTGATTGTTTCGGATGAGATGGAGTATAATATCATAGAAGACATGAAGAAGACTAGGGCTAACATCACTTTTTATGAATTGAGCAAGTTAAAACATCAGCAAAAGGTACTTTTGAAAGAGTTGCATGCAGTAACAATTGCACCTCTACCCACCACTGTAATCTCGCAAGCTTCTCATGAGATGGGAAGACCTCCAACTAATGTGATTAAGAAAGTTGATCCAAATGATATCGCTTTAATTGGAGGAAGGTCAAGATCTCATACTCCCCCATTTCTTCTTACTTATGAAGTTTTCAACAAAAATTTGCATAGTTGTTTAGTTGATTCAGGAGTTTCATCTAATATCTTACCTAAATCAATATGTGCAAAGTTGAACATTCAACCTCAAAAAATCTGCTGTACACATAGTTCAGCTGGATCGGTCGCAAGTTGAAGTGATCGGTGAACTAAATCAGGTTGCCATAAGGCTATCATCTAATCCAAAGGTATGTCAAGTTATCGACATTTTAGTTGCAGATATTCCAGAATTTTATGGCTTAATTCTTAGCAGAGATTGGTTTGAAAAGCTTCATGGATACTTTGCAACTGATTGGTCGCACATGTGGCTCCATTACAATGGTAAACCAAATCAAATAAAGGTTGAGCGAGAAAGACATCAAAAATACATAGTAACAGAATTGGAAGGAGAAAATGACCCTATAGCATACATAAACAATATAATTGGAAACTATTCTGTTGATTATTTCTTAGGAAATTTTAACGTTCATACTTCACCTTACTTAGAAAATTATGTTTTATCTCAAATAGAAAATTTTTCTTAGACAGATAGTTCTAAATGTGTTAATTTCGTAGATAGTCCTATAAATAAATATTTATTTTTTGACAGGTCTAAGTCTAACGAAGGAGCAGGAGCAGGATGCGTATTAATCAGTCCAGAAGGAAACAAAAATATGCTAACTTGTAGACTCGAATTCAATTGCACTAATAATACTGCAGAGTACGAAGCCTTCGTACAAGGATTATACAAAGCAATCGGATTAGATATCAAATATCTACAAGTCTTCGAAGATTCTAAAATTGTTGTTAGATAGGCACAAAATACTATACATTGTCTATCAGGTCATTTAAAGCATTATCAATCTTTAGTACAAGATCTAACTGAACATTTTATAGCATTCAATATTACATCAATTCCCAGACTCCAAAATGCTAGTGCTGACCTCTTGGAAAACGTAGCTTCCAAGCTCATTCCCTCAGAAGACTATAGCCCCGATAGATTTTCAATCGAATTAATCTTTAGACTCTCGATTCCTGATAACATTACCAATTGGAGAATTTTCAACGATGATCCTGATATTGTAAGCTTCCTCACATCAGAAGGATCTTACACTAATCAGATAATAGATGAGGACCAACATGACAGACAATTGCAACAAGATAGCACTAATAATGCTATTCCAAAGTCAATAGTCAAATTAGAAGTCCTATATGATTTGAAAGATCGGTTCAAAATATCTAACAATTCAAAACTTCAAAGTTCAACTTTGAACTATGAATTGGTAAATCTAGGATCTGATACCAAGCCGCAGAATATCAATCTAGGTCTCGGCCTAGCTCCTAAAGAAAAATTAGCGTATGTTCGTCTCATGAAACAATACAAAAGTGTCTTTGCCTGGAACTACGATGAACTTAAGACCTATGACACTTCTATCATTCAGCATACTATCCCAATGATAAACGATGAAAAACTTGTCCAGCAAAAGCTGAGAAAGATCCATCCTAATCTAGAAAACTAGATTAAATCTTAGCTCAATAAATTATTGAAAGCCAAAATCATTTTTCCCATTCGACATTCTAAATGGGTTTCCAATATGGTTCCCGTTAGGAAGAAAATCGGATACATTAGAATTTGCATTGACTTTCGATATCTTAATAAAGACTACCAAAAGGATAATTTTCCTTTGCCCCCCATGGAGGAAATATTATAGGCAGTTGCAGGATCAGAATTAATGTCCTTCTTGGATGGTTTCTCCGGCTACAACCAAGTTTTGGTCCATCCCAAAGATCAATTAAAGACCACGTTCAGAACCAAATGGGGTACTTATGCATACCAAAAGATGCCTTTCAGTCTGATCAACGCTGGCGCCACTTTTCAAAGGGCCATGGACATCGCATTTAAGGGATTAGTAAACAAATCAGTAGTAATCTACTTGGATGATATAACTGTATATTCCAAAAAACTAGGAAATCATCTCAGAGATTTAAAATAGATCTTCCAACGTTGTCAAAGGTATGGAATTTCAATTAACTCAAAAAAGTCCTTTTTTACATTAAGTGAAGGAAAACTTCTTGGATTTATAGTGTCAAAATCTGGAATTCATATTGATACCGACAGAATCAAGGAGATTTCCAAAATACCCTTATCTCACAACAAGAAAGCTATGCAATCCTTCCTTGGCCAGATTATTTTTTTTAAGAGATTTGTTCCAATTTTTTCAAGAATTGTATCTCCCTTACAAGTAATGATTAAAAAGAACTCAATCTTCAAATGGGGCCAAGATGAATATGAAGCATTCAATCTAATTAAACGAGCAATTGTTAATGCTCCACCTTTAGCAACTCCAACTTTTTTCAATCCTTTCATTTTATATACATTTGTCTCTGATAGATCATATGCTGCGATACTCACTCAAGCAAATCAAGACAAGGCGAAAGCCCCAATTGCCTTTTTCAGTTCAAATCTACAAGGGGCTGAATTAAATTATTCGGACATCGAGAAACAAGCTTATGTTGTTTTCAAAGTGATCAAACATTTTAGACCCTTTCTGCTTAAAACCCATACAAAAATCATAGTACCGTTTCCAGTGGTAAGAAATCTCTTAGTAAAGAAAGATGTGGGTGAGAAAAGAGCCAATTGGGTTACTACCTTACAAGAATACGACGTTGAAATTAAACTAGCAAGAATTGTAAAAGGTCAAGGCTTTTGCAAAATGCTGGTTGGAGCATCGCTTATTTCCGAAATACCATCTGCAGAAATACAAATGTACGAGGTAAGCGTAAACGATGTTGAATCATTATACGCTGATATCATATTTTATCTAAAGAACATATATGCTCCTTCAAACCTCAATTATACAAAGAAAAGAGCTCTACGGTTGAAGGCTAAGCAATATTAGCTCGTGAACGATGTACTTTTTAGGATGAATTATGATTCTATTCTCCTTAGATGCCTTGAGAAATCTGAAGCTCAAAAGGTGTTGCAGGAACTCCACGATGGACCAGCAGGTGGACATTATGCTGGAGATGCTACAGCACATAAAATCCTACGTGTAGGCTATTACTAGCCCACACTATTCAAAGATGCACATAACTACGTAAGGAAATGTCAAGTTTGTCAAACTACTGCTGGGAGACAAAAGAAACCATCCTTGCCTTTGCATCCAGTCAACATTGAGCAGCCTTTTGATCAATGGGGATTGAATATAATAGGTGAGATCGTTCCTCACTCTTCTAAACAGCATAGGTATATCTTTACAGCTACAGATTATTTTACTAAATGGGTAGAAGCAGTTCCTTTGAAGATAGCTAATGCCGAACACATCATTGATTTCATAGATTAGTTCATAATCACCAGGTTTGGTTTACCTTCTGCTTTAATGTTTGATAATGCATCATAATTTTCTGGCAATGCTATCACTGAATTTGCACTCAAAAGAGGTTTTAAGCTTAAATACTCTGCCCATTATTACCCACAGGGGAACAGATTAGTTGAATCAACGAATAAAAACTTAATCAGAATCATTAAGCGAACCATTGATTAGACTCATAAGAATTGGCACAAATCCTTAATATATGCTCTATGGGCATATCAAATAATGCAAAAAGCCTCTATTGGCACTTCTCCCTTTAATTTAGTCTATGGGAAAGAAGTGGTCCTTCCAACTCATCTAGCGATTCCCTCTTTGGACTTAGTTCAATATATTGATGAAACACCAACCTCTTCCTTACAACTAAGGCAATTGCAAATCCTTAAGATAGAAGAGCAACGAGAACAGGCTAAAATAACTCATGCTCATCACCAAGCATTAGCAAAAGCTTCTTTTGATTCAAACATGATATCCAGAAAGGACTTTCAGATTGGAGATTTAGTTTTAAAATGGGACAAGGCTCATGAGGAAAAGGGAAAACATACGAAATTTCAACAATGTGGCTTGGCCCTTTCCAAATTGCAGAAATCATAGGTCCATCTAATTTTATGTTACAGGATTTAACAGGAAAAAGAGAATCTTTACCTATTAATGGGCAGATCCTCAAAAAAGACTTTCCATAGAGATCATTCTTTTATTTTTGCAGATTAGTTTTTCCTTTATTTTCATAATAAAACCAACTGTAAATTGTTACATTTAGAATTCACGAAAAAAGACAAGTATTTCTTTTAGATTTTGTTTTTTTTTCTTGTATAAATAGAATTGCTTTAGAAAATTGGTCATTATTATTGAAAGATACAGTCAAAGGCTATAAGCCTGAAAATGATACTAGTTTCAATCTTGTAAATTTTGATAAAAAGCAAACCTTTAGTGGGAATTTGTTTTATATCAGTCAAATGAAAAGTATCAATAAAAAAACGAAGATTCTCTGTAGAAAAGCTCTTTCCAAAAACTCTACCATTGTCGTCCAGAGCTATTCTTAAGGAAACAATGACTTCCTCCCCACCTAGGGAATTACAAGCTTCAAGGAATAATCCAAGGATACACTTTAACTTAAAGAATAAGAGGTCTCATCACGAGCCAACTTATCATGATCATAGATATTATAGCTTGCTGACTTTGCCAAAACTGCATGCCACAACAGGGCAATGACTCGAGATTATTGCAATCAAAAGACAAGGGGTCTCATCATGAGCCAGCTTGTTCAGAAAAGTTATAAATCAAGTGAGTGGCACTGTCATAATTTGGCTACCAAACCAAGACATTGTTCTTTAAGGATTAAAAGAAAATAAAAGCAATAAGTGTGGATATGGATTTCTCTTTGAAAATCGTATATTTCTCCAAGTAGGATACAAGATCATTGCTGGGTAACAGGTAATCCTGTTAAGGCTATAAACGCCTGTTGGCAGTAGAGGCTCTACCTACGACAAATGAGCATATTTAAAACTGATTTATAGAGAAGCCTTTGTTTTTACCTTTATAAACCAAGTAGTGACTGATGTAGATACAATGACTAGCTCTAGAAAGTAAATAACCAAAGTTAACATAGAAGAAACAAACTATCATAGACAGCTAAAAGCATGATGTACTTTATCTTTCAATAATAAAGTTTGATTTTCTAGAAAATTTTCTATTTTGGAAGTTTAGAAAATTCAAAAGAAAAGCAGAGATAACTGGTCCTTCCAAGTGAATCGCCAATTGTTGTGGCCAGCAACAATTCCCCTTCTTATTTAGTTTTATTATTAATTCTAAATAAGTGGGGACCCTTATTCAAAAAAATTAAAAAAATAATAATTTAGTGCTTGTATTCCCTTTTTGAATAAAATTTACTATCATAAACTTAGGAGAATACCCAAAAATCTAAAAACTTAAGTTTATGATAAAGTTCGAATAAAACCACTCTCTCAATAAAAAGCGTCGCATCGCAAAAAGGTAATGGATGCCTTCCTACAAGCGGAATTCTAAGATTGCGAAATCACGATGCAAAATCACGCACTAAAAGACACTCATCGCATCGCATGCCTCAAATATCACTTAAGGTGAAATGCCTCAAACTGCCGATATGCAATGGTGATTATCGCAAATCGCATATCGCAGAAAACACATTAATGGATGATTGCCACATGCAACGGAGTAGCGATATTGTGATCTGTGATATTGCGAAGAAAATCGCAAAATCACCTTATCGTAGATCTACAGGGTTCATTGTTCGAAAAAGATTTTTCCATAAATTGATGCCCAATTATGCGCATTAATGTTAATTAATGAGTTAATTGGAAATCATTAATGAAATATGGTTTTGATTTGATCAGAGAGCCATTTCACGTAGGGTGATATATTTGATATGTTTTCGGCATTTAAAGCTTTCCCATCACCTTTTTCTTATCATTACTCTTGCCTCATTTGTAAACTGCTAGAGCGAAGAACAGAGAAGTATACATAGGAGTGTTCAAGATATTATGGGAAAGAAGGGTAAAGCTCCAAGTTTTGAAGATAAAGAAATGACGCCCTTGTACACAGACACCACCTGTAACAAAGATGTCGGTATCACTACTTGGGAAGGCATGTACAGTCTACTTGAGGAAGAAAATCCCAGAGTAATGGAGGTTACAACAATTGTAGATTCACGCGAGTCGTCTGAGGCATCGGTTACAGAACTAGCCTGCTTGTTCTTGCACTGGATAGCAGCGAGGCCCAAGATTCTTCCATACACGGACATGGTCAAATGGGTACCGGATAGTGCTGATATCACAAATAGAGAATTTAAAGCTTAGAACCAAGAACTCACGGAGTCGTTATTTTCATAAAATTTAAGCTTTATATCCTCTAACAAAAAGCATGCAAGAGGCAAAAATCGCACCAAGGAAGCTCGGATATCCTAAAACCAGTGGTATTTATCAGGGATATCCTCAAGTGGTATGAAAATATCTACCAAATGTATAGCATCTACAAACAAGCTGGAGACAGAAGGCTCAAGAAAGAATAGAGTCCATCAAAAGGTTAACCAAGTTAAATTGGGAGTCTTACTGGAAGTACTTGGTAAAACCACACAGCCAGTGCATGACTCTCAAATGTATCATTAATTTTGTTGAGAAGATGGCGCCACACTTGCTGATTCCATTTTCGCAAGACAGCTAAAGTCAGAAGTCGGCCAGCCAACTCTCCTCATGCAAATGTTGAATGCTTATGACTACAAGGAACAGATACATAGATAATTAGTTGTCAGTTTTAGTTTTAGATTTAGTTTTAGTTTTAATTTTGCTTTATTTTTGCCTGAAATGAGGATGGCCATTTATACCGAATCCTACATTTTTGTAATAAATTATTTTTAGATTTAGCTAGTAGTATTTAAACCCTTCTCATGTATTTAGAGAAGGGTCCTGAAGTATGTCAAAAACTTGTCCTCAGAACATGCACTTTTGCACCCTCCGAGGAGGTTTTGATGAATGAATGGAACAAGATTTATTGATATCTGCATTTAATATCTACTACTGATGTTGCACTTTTTTACTCTTAGTAGATGTTGGACTAAGAAGAGATAAATCATTATTGTTGAAGCTCATGAGTAGAACTAGTTATAAATGGTACTTTTATCTCTTAACTATTTCTGCTTATGTGTTAAGGTGATATTCATGTTCAGTTATTTATATATGAATGCTTGAGTTATCATTTGGCACTTCTGTACAATGATAGCTATTTATTTATGTTTAATATATGAGTAACTTATTATGCGATATGCTTTTCACAATTGTTTCGTCTAACTTTTTATATGAAATGGTTTATCTTTATTGAATTCTTTTCTCATAGCAGTTGAATGATCTTTATTACCAATTGCCATTTGAGATCAATTTAGATCGTATAACTGAAAGATTAAATCCCGGGTTAGTTTTAGAATTAGATATTTATGTTCATTAGAATATGATTACATTAGACTTAGGATAAAAGAATTTTACTTAGAAATTATTAGGAAGGAAATATCAATTCTCAACACACACACAAATAAATTGGGAAATTGGTCCCATATCCCTAGTCAAACCCACTACACCAAATGGAAAAGGAGATGCTAACTAAGGTCCGGACTGGGTGGGTATCCCCCTTGTTGTAGACCCGATTTTCGGGGCTTCAACACATTCATATTCAGCTATGAAATGGCATTCTGATATTTTCTTGTCACCTAAGTATTGAGAGTTGAAACCCAAGTCTCCCAGGTCCTTCATTTGAGAACACAACATATAATTAAGTGAAAAATAAGTGACAATAATTACAAACATTAATGTCTTAAGCAAAATTTCTCTACAGCCAGGAAATTGGTTTCTTAAGGTACAACAGTCACAACTCTAGCATCATTCTAACATAAGTTCCCTTCTTCCCCCACTGTGACTAGTGAAGAACTTCATTTATACAGATCTTCTCATGATTGGCCTTCATTGCACCCAAACACTTTCTGGATTGTATCAAGCCGATGATTAAGATAGACCAAATCAATCATTATTTTAATCAACAATTATCATTTTAACCAAATTTGTTTAATTTGGACCGGATCTAAGCTTATCCAGTTGAATTCCCACACTGTTTTAGAATTGTAGTGCATAGAGGGAATTTATTAGCTTTTGTTTCAATCCTCAACACTAGAAGGGAGCATTACTGGGCCTTCTAGTTGAGTTCCTACCACTTGGAAATAGATTTGTTCCCTCAAACCAATTTTTATTTATTTTTATTTATTTTTATTTTTATTTTTATTTTTATGTTTCACTAGTCACAAATTGATCCTCTAACTTGGAAAATGATGTGCTTGTCTTCTTGACCTCAAAGGGCGCCTTTTGGAGTTATAACAAACTGTGCTATTTGTTTATGTTCCAAAGGTTTTTTATTGTCCAATTTGAAACTCGGGATGACTTGGAGAAAGCTATGAATGATGAACCCTAGTTTTGGTGAAGAGTTAGGCTCTTCATTACCCCTTGGTTTCTAGATTTTGATGCCAAAAAAATGGTGGTATCAACAATGTTGATATGGGTGAGGCGACCAAACCTCCCCCCTCCCTTTCTAGCACCAAAAGGTTCCAAAGGATATTGGAAACGCCTTGGGAAAATTCAAAAATATGGATCTCAAAATAACAAATAAAGATCTATTTACCTTTGCTAAAATCAGTGTACAAATATACCTTAGCAAAGGTCTACCTAATCACATATAACTGAAACAAAAAAAAATGTTCATTGGACCTAAGTTTTAGATTATAAGAAGATGACATATAGATGTTGGACATGTTTCCAAGCATGAAATTTGTAGGATACATGTCCAATTGAAAAAAAAAATATCCCAAAAAAATAAAAAGGGGTAGGTTCATAAATCGAAAGGATAACAACCCTCTAATCCTTACCTCTTAGAATAATAAGTTGAAGAAACCATGGAGAACCATCCAAACCAACCAGAAGAGGATGAAAATATTTAGAATGACACTGAATCTCAAACATAGAATAATTTCAAACCACAAGAGATCTAGGCATCAAAACAAAAAAAACATGTAGCATATATCGAATATGGGGTAGGGGCGCAAAGAGAGCACATGCTTCAAAGAGCTCAAACTCAGATAAAAAATACACACTGATGACATCTAGATGTGAGTTGGATATGGTTCCAATTGAACAAACCTTAGGGGGATGGAAAAAAGTGTAGAAAAAGGGAGGTGAGAAAGAGAAGTTAGGTGATTACCATCACACTTAACTTCCAAGCTTCATATGTAATTTTTTTTTTCATAATTCGAGAGGCCTATCTTATGGAATTCTTTCAACATTTGAAAACTGTAATTTTTTTCCTTTTTTCATGATGAATAAAATTATGGGTCTTTTCCCTCTTCGAAAAAAAAATAATGTTTTAGTAATGACCTTGTAAACTTATCTAATATCCTTCTATCTTAATATATTTTCCTATAACTGTAATTTCTTCCCATGTTTTACAAATATTACTTAATGAGTTACTTCAAATTCATATGTTATATAATTATCTTGTTATTTATAAGATATTACAATGAGGTTACTAGTTCAATTATTAAGCTTAGTTGTTAATATTTATTTATTTTTAATGTGGTTCACATCCCCAGAGATCAATGACTTCCACATCCACGAAATAATTGTACTAGGAATATCTACTCGAAAGGATCACTTCATGTTGGCTCAACCATGGTACCTAACCCCAATATTTTCAAGAGAATTGAACCCATGACCTCTCAATGGTAGAGGTTCTTTAATGAGAAGGAATCGACCAATTGAGATAACCCTCAAGGCCTTTTAAGTTATTAAATTAGCAATGAAAATAACAAATATTGTTAACATATATTTCTTTAAAAAAAAGTGTTCCTAACTCATCGTAATTTATATGATTTAAAATGTTCCTAAATTATCATAATCATTGTAAATAATGATTTAGAAAAAGTGTTCCAAATCATCGTAATTATGATCAACTCCCTTGATCATAATGATGTATGGACTAGCTTTAGCATGCAAACCTCTACAATAGTTTGATCCATAGGTAGGCTCAGGTATGGAAACCCTAACCTCCTACCTCTACATAAAAATGGAAAAAATGTGTTTTGAGCAAGAAAAGGTGTTTTAATAGGCTGGAGGTGGCTAGTGAACTTGGCCACCCTCGTCTAGTAAACTCAAGTGAGAGTTAAATCACCCATGCAACGTGGAAATGTCAACTCAAAATGAAGTGGGGTCCTCGAAGAGTGGGGTGATAATCACGAGGAGGGAGAGATACTTATAGTTAGTGGGGACAATAGTCCAAAAGAGGAAACTCGTGTTAATGCCAAGTCACCCATAGCACCTGTGAGTAGGCCTACCACTAGGTATGTCATATTTAAGAATCCAAGGGAACAATCTACCTTAGAGGAAAAGGAAAAAGAGAAGTTACATGGGGATGGAGGTTTTCTACAAGAGAGACAGTGTTTGCTGTAGGAGGGGCAGAGTCTGCTATAGGCAGGACAGGGGAAGCTACAGGATCGCAAGAAAGACTCACAAGAGGAAGCCACCACCTCAAATATTGTTGGAAAATATCTATGAGAGCTCTAAGAACCTAGCCCACAACCTAACTGGAGCTCCCACTACAAATTCATTGAAGGAGGGAGGATTATCCATGAAAACATTGCAATCCCACTCCTTTATGAGCTAGAGATAGAAAGTGTCAGGTCCCTATACTACTAATGTAACCCCTTATTGTTATTAGTGCAACCCCCTTATTGAATTATTGTGCCCATACAGTCCCCATGTTGTTATTATTATGACCCATATAATCCCACTATTGTTATTATTGTGCCCCCACAATATTATTATTATGTAGGCTTTGATTGTATTGGGACCCCTTAGGCTCCTATATATAGAAATGAGGTCTTGTCATTTCTATCATCCAAGAATTGTTCATTTGTGTAATGTAAAGGAGGTTTCCCCCTCGAAGAGTCTGATTTTGAAGTCATTAATCTATATTTTCTATCTTTTTGGTGAGTTGGTTTCATAACATTTGGTATCAGAGCTTTGGATTCTAGGGTTTCACTTCTCCAAATAGGTCATCATGGCATTTTCAATATAACTTTTTCTCTGCGAAGTTTTAGAAGCTACAAAAAACCCATTTGAGCTGAAATTGTTCTGAACCACGAGTCTGAATTTTAGATCTTGTCTTGCTATATTTTCAGAGATATGATCTGACGCATTTAGGGTTTTTCCAAGCTCCAGAATTCCATCGCAAATAGGTCATCATGAAATTTTCTCTATAATGTTTTTTATACGAAGGTTAAAACTCTAAAATTAAAACCCATTTGAGCTGAAACCGTGATGCAACTCGAACCCAAATTTCAGATCTTGTTTCTCTATATTTTCGGAGATATGGTCCAAGACATTTAGGGTTTTTGCAGGCTCCCTAATTACATCCCAAATAGGTGACCTGGGAAAACCATCATAATGTTCCCTCTGAGCATCAGATTGAAATTTCATAAAAATTTACAGAAATAGGACAACCTATAGTTTTTTTTGTAGTGGCTTCAGGTCCCAAGGTCAAAACAGTGACATGTGGCACTTCATACAAGTTTGCTCTAATGACCGAGTCTATAATTAGGTCATCGTGGGATATTTAGCATAACTCTTCCTTGGAGAATCCAATCTTGGTTAGACTTGCAGGGTTGGAAAGAGGATTCTGAGGGCTACTGCGGGACGCAATTTCTGACCTCGGAGATCTGAAATTATAGAGATACAACAGATTCAATATCAAGCTCCTACAAAGTGAAAAAATGTGTGTAGTTTTTTTAAAGTTTTACATAAGTTTGGTTGAAAAATTAGTTTGAAGGAATTCAAAGGGCGTGGAAGCTAAGATGGATTGTATAGAAGAAAAACTTAAAGGAAACATGGAAGATTTGAAGATAGATTTGACAAGGTTGCTACAAGAAATGCTTACTAATGGAGAAAGGGTAGTAAAGGAAACTCATGATGAGAACAAAAGAAATGTTAATCATGATTTCATAGACTCTAACGTTGGATTGAAGACCCACTATGTTCAAAATATTGATATGAGGAAGATTGATGGCAAGGATCCTGTAACATGGATACTACAAATGGAGCAATATTTTGATCTCCATAATGTGCAAAACACACAAAAGGTACGCATTGCAACTTTATATTTGGAACCAAATCAGTTTGTATGGTATCGATGGCTTTGCTCTCATAAACAATTTGTCACTTGGGCAATTTTTACGACAGAATTGATAGCACATTATGAGCATAAAAAAACAACACCTTTTTTATCCAATTGATAAATCTCAAACAAAAGGGTTCAATCATGGAGTACATTGAGGACATCCAAAAATTGAATATAAGGGTAAAAGATGTTCTAGAGGATCATAGGATTGATGTGTTCATATGGAATTTAAAGGATAACATCCAACATGAGGTTTGCCTTTGGGAACCCGATTCATTGGAGAAGGTATTCAGGTTGGCAAGAAAAATGGAAAGAAAAATTATGGCAACAAGGAAGCCTACCACTCACAACTATAAAGATGGAAGTGTTATTTATCCTAGCCTTTCACCAACCTACAAGGTTGACACCACAAATATTGGAAGAAAAAAGAGAAAAAGGGCTTTGTTACAATTGTGATATAAAATACACTAAAGGTCATAAGTGTGCTAAGAAGAAATTAATTTACATATATGGGGAAGAGGAGCAAGAAAAGGAACAAGAAACGTCAAAAGAAGAGGATATACACCAGGAACCAATCCCAGAGAAAGAAGAAATGAATCTGACCATAGCTTGTAATGAATTGACGGGAATTACCACTCCTCAAATTGTCAAGATAAAAGGGCATATCAAGAAGAAAAAGGTAATATTGTTGATTGATTAGGGTAGTACCCATAATTTTATTCATTGTAAGATAGCCAAGGAATTGAATTACTTCCTATATCTGGCACCAGAGTGTCAAGAAATGGTTTCAAATGGAGGAACCATAAATTTCTCTAGAAAGAACCATAATATGACGATATCCATGGGAGAATATGTCTTGAATATTACAATGCTTTCCATTCCAATGGGTGTTGCAGATGGTGTACTAGGAGTCCAATGGATACAATAGCTTTTAATTTTCAAGAACTTTTCTTGAAATTTTTTTGGGAAGGAAAGGAAGTTGAATTAAGGGGTATCGAAAGGAATATAGGAAAGATAATCATCTCTAACAACATGACAAAGCTTCTAAAGAAAGAAAAAGGGGGCGTAATTGCACAATTATGTTCACTAGAGGTTCCCACATTGAAATCATCTATTTCTCCAGATCTCCAAAACAATTTGGACAATCATTCCAAGGTATTTGAGACTCCCAAAGTCCTCCCACCTATTCATGATCATGATCATGCTATTCATTTTATTCCAGGAGGTGTTCCCCCAAACATCAGGCCTTATAGATATCCATATGCCCAAAAGAGTGAAATTGAATGCATGGTTGCAGAAATGCTAGAGGTTGGTATAATTCTACCTAATCAAAGTTCTTTCTCTGCTCGAGTGGTATCGGTACACAAGAAGGATGGAACATGGCTCATGTGTTCAGGTTATAGGGAGCTCAATAAGCTTACTATTAAAGATAAATTTCACATTCCTGTCATTGATGAATTATTGGATGAATTACATGGAGAAATTTACTTCACCAAGTTGGATATTCGTTTAGGATATCATCAAATCATAATGAAGACTGAAGGCATTCCAAAAACAACATTTAGAACCCATGAGGGTCATTATGAATTTTTGGTCATGCCTTTTGGCCTTAGCAATGCAACTTCTACATTTCAAGGTTTGATGAATTCCATTTTCAAACCCTTCCTTGGAGTATTTGTGTTAGTATTTTTTGATGATATACTAATAGACATGAAGTCTTGGAAGGATCATGTTCAACATGTTGACAGGGTGCTCAAACTACTAGAGGAAAAACAATTATATGCAAAAAGCTCCAAATGTTTCTCTGGAGTACAAGAGGTGGAATATTTGGGTACTCAGTTAGCTCATAGCTCATCTTATCATCCTCATTCTGATGGGAAAACTAAGATAGTGAACAAATGTTTGGAAGGATATCTTCGTTGCTTTGTATCTGATAAATAGACACAATGGGTCATGTGGTTTCCTTTGGCTGAATGGTGGTATAACACTTCCTTCCATACTACAATAAAAATGACCCCATTTATGGAACTTTATGGATATCATCCACCATCCATCACATCATCTTTAAAAGAAAATTCTAAGGTTCAAGCAATGGAAGATCACATTGAGCATCAACAACAAGTTCTCAAACTCTTAAAGGATAACCTCACTTTGGCGCAGAATATAATGAAACAACAAGCATATCAACATGGCAGTGAAAGAAGTTTTGATGTAGGTTACTGGGTATTTCTACGACTACAACCATACAAACGAATGTCCCTCAAGCAAGCTAAGAAGGATAATAAATTATCACTAAAGTATTATGGTTTGTACAAGGTGTTACAAAATATTGGTACTATGGCATACAAATTGGAGCTTCCTGCATCTCCCTATGTGCACCCAGGTTTCCATTTTTCATGCTTAAATAAGGTTATAAGGGAGAAGATCTCAGTTCAAACAATATTTCCAGAACTTGATGAGGAAGGAAAAATCATACTGGAACCGGAAGCAGTCATAAAAACAAGAAATCGACAATTACATAATCAATTAATTTTAGAGTATCTTGTCAAGTGGAAGAACTTACCCACTAAAGATTCCACATGGGAGGATGAGAATTGTATACAAAAGCATCCAGAACTACTCAAGCATTGAGGACAATTTTTTTTGAATGGGAGGGGCATGTTAGGTCCCTATACTACTAGTGTAACCACTTATTGTTATTAGTGCAACCCCCTTATTGTATTATTGTGCCCATATAGTCCCAACGTTGTTATCATTATGCCCCATAGAAGCCCACTATTGTTATTGTTGTGCCCCTACAATATTATTGTTATGTAGGCTCTGATTGTATTGGGACCCCTTAGACTCCTATATATATAAAGGAGGTCCTGTCATTTGTATTATCCTAGAATTGTTCATTTGTGTAATGTAAAGAAGGTTGCGCCCTTGAAGAGGCTTCTTTTGAAGTCATTAATCTATCTTTTCTATCTTTTTGGTGAGCTGGTTTCATAACATAAAGAGGTAGAACGCATGGGTGGATGAAAATTTCTAAATCTAAGAAGGTATAGGATGTAGCCCTCATGGAAGAAAAGTTAATTGAAATGAGAAAATAATTAAGTGCGCTGAAAATGAGAGAGTCTGTAATGAAGGAGCAACTACAGGCAAAAAACATGAGGTTGAGAGAGAGGTTGCAAGAGAAAGAAACACAACTTGCCACCATGGAAATTCTCTCCACAGAAGCACTACAATGTAGACAACCATCAAAGTCTTATGCCCTCTTTCTCAAATAATAGTTGCTATAGTTCCAAATCAAAACTTTGGCACAACATGGATCTATGCCCTTTCAAGACTACAAATAGTTCATTTAATTTCACAACCAAACTAACATGGAAGGAAAAGCAAAATGGCGTATTTTTACATGCACAACCTCACTTTAACAAATATGAATTTTTGGGATCCCAATTAAATATTGGGAGATATGCAACTGATGGATTTAGCATCCTGGATGACTCATGAGGGGATAAGAGTCGAGGAAGAAAAAAGGGTAATGATAAAGGAAGAAAAGGAACCATTGTATATTAGGGCAGAGCTAGTGAGCCTAAAGGTTAAGATTAGAAATCATGGCCTCATCTCCAATGATGTTTCTTTAGCACCCAAATACCTTGGTACCCATGAGTAATCCATTCTACACATTTAAGACACAATCAGGTTGTTGGGAACAAGAAGTCTTCAAGCTTTGCAGAGGAGATGGCATGCCTTACCCCATAGTATACAAATAAGAGAATATCACTCTCCTTAAAGGCTAAGGAATGCCTTGGAGAGAACAAAATTATACAAGAGGATCATGCAAAGGATGAAAATCAGGTGGATAGGACTCAAGCTCAATCCACCTTTGCTGCTTAGGTTTACAAGAAGGAAGAGATGAAGTAGGAGAATAGAAGGAATGGACAGAAATAGAGAGGACTGTAGGCTTTTACCCCTAAGAGGGTAAACCATATGAAGAGCCTTGGGATGTCAGGGAGGCCACACGGCCATGAAAAAGTTGCACATGGATGAAGGAGTTGCTCAGAGGATGAGCAACACCTTCAACAAGGGGGTAATGATGAGTCCCATCAATAGGCACATTTTGAATATTAATATTCCATCATCCAGCCTTAAAACTATCATTCTCTTACATTAATTCACATTTTTTGTTATATTATGCATAGTAAGAGGAGAAAAATGTGTTTGTCATAGTATGTGGCATAATGTGGGTTAGTTTTAGGAAAATGAAGCATTTTTTAGGCTATTACTATGCATGGGCTTAATGGATACAACTAAGAGAGAATCTAGGGGGTTTTTCCACCTCCTTAACTCCCTAAACTCGGTTTGGGATCACCATATCCTCTCTCACCAATTCGAGTTCATTGGCAACCGAGTGACTCCTAGTCCAAGTAAAGATCAAGAAGGACAAGATCCACCATTTTCAAGATCAAGGAGGGAACCACTCCTACTTTCAAGGGAGTTGTTTCAATTGCCATTTTGTATAAATAACCTAGAAGAAGAGCTCATTAGGATTCAAGTTTTTGTTCAGCTAGGTGTAGCTATTGAACTCGAAGCTTGACATTTTTATTTTCAACTTTTATGTGATGTATTAGACCTGCTATTTTTTATAATGAGAAGTTGGATTTTAAGCTGCATCTGAGTTAGTTTCAGAGGGATGAGACCCTTGGGTTTGAGACCAACGTAGAGGATTTGGTCCCTTTTCTTTTACTTATGTTTCTTCTTGATTCTAAGCAGTTCATAATTTCTTGCATTTCAGTAGAAATTAACCTATAAAATCTTGTTGTTGAATCCTCTACATCACCTCTCTTGTGGGAGAATGAGTGGAAGAATTCACAACCACAGCCCAAAAATATTGCGTTTATCATTTCTTGGAAATATACTAGTGGTAGTTTTCTTGTTTTATATTTTATTTATGTAGCTTCGAATTTATTTTAGTGATTAGATCAGTGGTATTGCATGAATTAGCTTCTATTTAAATTCAAATCACCTTTTCTACCATAAGTTATTTCATTTTGTTAATGATAAATGGATGCATGCATGTGATTTATTGCAAGGTTGGTTGATCTGCAGGGAAGGGAACCTTCACCACTTCCATCCTAAGCTCTTTCATCTTCTCCTTCCACTTCCAAACTCTGTTCCAAAAACCCTGTTTTATAAGCCATTCTACCTAGGTCACCTGGAGCACTCATACTAGTGCAAGACAGGCCTCCGAGAGGTCTTGAGCTTGGCTAAGGGCTCAAATCAACCTTCATTCATTTTCTTCAACTACTGTCCACCTCTCCATGCCCTAAAGATAACGTTTTCACCTTCAAAAATCACTCAGATGCCCTCTTGTAGCATTACAGGTCTTCCTATAGCAATCGCCTGTAGCAAACTTGTAGCATCATTTTCTATCAACAATTTCGACCCCCACGACAAATTTGACTTAGCATAGATGCATAATGACCCCCAATTGTGATAATATGATTAGGGAATGCTCCTAGGCCACTCCAAACCTTCCTTTTCTTCACTCCAAAACAGAGTAGAGTTAGCTTATTTATCATACAAGTAGGTTACTGATTTATGAGAAAATATGAACTAGGTAGATGGTACATGCAATTATGATTGATAGTTTGATGAATTATGCAAGATAAATTAGTTTCCTTTCTTCAAGTAGATGATGTAATGTGATGGATTCTGCAAGATAACATAGCTTTATTTCTGCAAGTACATTAGTCTTTTTCCTTTCATGAATTGATTAGTTAGGTCTTACAAGATTAGTCAATGGAATTCCTATTTTCATAGCTAGAAGCAAATTCCAATTGTCCTTTTATCAAGCTTTCATTCTAATCCAGTAGGAGGAACGTTCTTTGAGCACTTTTTTGATCAAAAGTCATCACTGAGGATGGAATGAGTGGAATCATATCTATTGTGCATATAACACTATGACCTCAAAGTTTGTACGAATCATGGGTTGATAATTTGAGTTGAGGAGCCCTTGAGAGTTGCAACATTATTGGTGCAATACGAGGGCTCACCACTTTTTGGCATCGTTTCTAGGGAGGTATCTAAGTAGATGTTGTTTCTGCTTAAGAATTGTTTTCTTTTTTGCATATAGTTTTTGAAAGGAAAAAAAATTCTTTCATGCCCCGTAGGAGTAGGGATAATAAAGAAAACTTATTACCAGAAACCCCCACATCCTCAAACAGTCAACCTTCACAGGGCCAATTGCACCCTTGATCCTGAATCACTCAAACTAGTTCTTCTTTGAAATATTAAGGAAGACATGTTGGAAACCCTCAACATGTTCCCTGGAGGAGATATCTATCATTTATCCTATGATGACATTAAGACTATGTTCAAGAATCACTCTAGGGCTGTTAGGAATAAGAATAGGGCTAGTTAAGGCTTGGTCAATTCTTGTCCCTCCACAACATCCACTAAGAATGAGATAGGTAACATGTTGGAGGATTTCAAGAGTGAAATGTTGCATACCTTTGCATTGCAAATGGATACCATGCAAATAAAAAGAAAACAGGAGGAAGCAGAAATGGCACTAGTTATCGTCTGCCCTAGATGCACCAAAAGACATCTTAGGAATGAGTGCCCATTAAATTTCATAGAGGTTTGCCTAGTCTATGAAGAAAATCATGTAACAGATAAGTGCGCTTCTTTTCCAGGACTAAAATTTGTATACCAAGGAGCAGAAGGGAGGTTAGAGAAACATTGTTTCATCAATCAAAGAAGACCTCAAGGAGCTCGACCATATCAACAAGGCATGCAAGGTGCACACTACTCTTATTATAATCCAAATCAGAATACACTCTTGCAACCTTGGTACTCTTCCACTCACCCATCTTGGTCCACACCTCCTTCTTGGCCTTATGCTCCTTCATGCCCTCCTCAACCTGTCAACCATCATTTTCAGCCATATCCACCCCAATCTTCTCAATAGGGCAACCCATCACAAGGGTGGAGGTATCAAGTTAACCCACCTCCTGCTTTACTACCTCCACCCTAAACTTAGCCATAACTCACTCATCTTACTCCACCTAAGAAACCTCAAATCCCTGCTCAACCAAATATTGAACCATAAACAAGAAAGCACAACAGGTCTACAGTGGAGAGACATATTATCCTTCTTATGATGTGGAAATCTAGGAGATCAGCCTTCAGTCTGGAAGAATGCTTCCAAATAACCACCCACCTTCTGCACTTGAAGAACTTGAAGGAGAAAGAAGAGAGTGTTCCTCAAGTCAATCCACCTCATTTTCCTGAGAGGTTGATCCACCCTAGCTAGCACACCCCAAAAGAGGTTGAAATTTTCGAAGAATTGAAGAATTTATGTTATAATACCCCATTCTCCAGGCTATTAAAGATGTTCCCATCTATAATAATATCATCAAGCATAAATGTTTCAAAATTCCTAGATAAGAAAAAGAGACACCCCCACCATAAATGTTGTCTGGAAATTATCTGATTTGATGCTTGGGAGGGTGATCTTCATGAAATATCTAGACCCTGGAA
>APFE030637602.1:0-17547 GCA_000404065.3 Pinus taeda
ATTTTAAGATATATTTATAATTATTCATTTATAAAATAGTCCCTTTAACATTATTTTAATAAGAATATAACTAACTAACAATTTAATATTTATTTGAATTAACTTACTTATTAAAATAAACTTCATGACCCTAATCCTGTCCAACTAACCGTTTCCTGGTCAAATTTAGTCGTTATTCAATATAGTCGTTGCTTGGTCATGAAATATAGTCGTTGGATGTTCTACTCTGACTATTTAATATGCAAAGCTAGATCCGACTCTTCAACTTGTTTTGACAATGAACCACACTGGTTGGATCGAAACGCGTCGACAAATGAAATTTCATGTGATTTACGCCGAAAAATCTCTCATAAAATTGATATGGACCATAGAAGCCTCAATTGAACAAGATTACCAGTCTCTGCTCGTGTAACTCCACCTCTTGCAATTATGTTGGATCTGCTGAGAGGATCACGAATTCCAGGCTCGGTTCGTGTACTTCCTCGTGAACACCTAATACACAATTTTAAAATGTCATCATATTCTTCTTTATAAATATCACCCTACCCCATTAAATTAAGCATTTATGTCCATTCATCTTTCATACCTCTAATCAAAGTAATTTTCAACACATCCTTGGGTATAGTAGTATATGGTGATATTTCTAAATTATATTGAAATTGTTCAACATACTCTTCCAAGGTTTCATCTTCTTTTGACATCATCTTAAATATTTCTTATCTTAGATCCCTAGATCAATAATAATCATGATATTTAGTAAGGAACGCCTCTTTCATTTGATCCCATGAAGTTAGTACCACCCCCCAATCCCATGAACCATCGTAATGTTTCTCCCTTTAAGGTAGAAGGAAAAAAATTTAATTTTTTGGGCTCACTAGTATAATCATATCCTTGACATAAGATATCAAACTCAAACAAAAATGCATCAGGGTCTTCAGAGGCCATCCCATGAAATTTTGGAAGGTTTTGTAGTGAGATAACTTTCATCGACGCAATAGCCTATGGATCAACAATAGGATATTCTATGGTAGAGGTTTGTGTTCCTCTTACTTCATTTTCCATTTTTTTAGTGTCAGTCTTTCCAGCCTTCCTCCAGTGATCAATATGCTCTTACAAAGTGATTTTGAAGTGTCAAGGTCAAATTTTGTCATTTCAGTGAGTCTTCAAGCAAAATTTGGTCACTAGGCATTAGGTCTAGGGTTTGCTCTCACTCTTTTCAAAGTTGCCCAAATGCCAATCTATGTCACTATTCAGCTGAGTCTATCATCATTCATAGGGTTTTCATTATCATGTCAGTGTCTAATGAGTCATTTTAAATCTTGTTCATGCTTCAGTTGTGCCTTGGCAAGTTCATTTCCCTCTCCTAGGGTTTTGAAGCCAATTTCTCTTGGACGGTTAAATCATCAGCAAAACTTGTATCCAGATGTTCATACACCTTCCCCTATCCGTAAAGTACCTTATCAAACACTTCCCATCCCTTAGATCCGCTAAATTCATCATTTTTCCACAAACCCTAGTTTCTAGCTACAACCTGGCAATTTTCTAGGTTGGGCCTGTGTTTTGCCCTTTTGGACCCATTCCCTTCAATCAATCTCTGATATTCCACTTTCCCCTGCTTCCAAACATCCCTCCCTACTCCCCAAAATTTCCCCAAGAATTTAGAACCCCCCTATCCCCTTCATTTCGCTCCATTTCGACAACATTCCTTGTTTCACACATTGGGACAAGTCGCACTCAAATGATGTTCCAGAGAAATAAAAGATGAATTTTGGGAAACTGAGAGAGGTTTTTGTCCACAACATGCCAAAGAAGAAAAATCTCCTTCACTTTTTGCACAGGTGTCATGTTTTGAGAGAAATGTCAAGACTTTCGTTGCCTCAGGAGAATCAAAGACACCTCTAAAGTGACCTTGGAAAAATCAAGTTTTATCCTAGCTTGGTTGGCCAAATGATTTTTTTGATGGGTAAAATGATAACTAGACACAAAGAGCTTTCCAATGAGCTATCATGATCTCAATTTGGGGTTGAGGAAGGCATTCAAAAGTTGACTACAACAACACTCTTCCTTGAGGCAGCCTCATTTGGCACTTTTTGACCAGTCTTGGGAGATTTGATTTTTGACAGGTCAAATCAACTCCAAATTGAAAAATTCTAGTTTATTTGGAAATTATACTTAAAGACCTTTCCAACGAGCTATCCTGCCCCTGATTCTGACACCGGGAAGGCCTCCAAAAGCCTCCTAAAAAAGCGCAACATGTCAAGCTAGGTGCGCGACATGTCAGAGAGGTTCACAGAGTGTAGTTTTCTAACTGGCGTGACATGTTGGGCTGCACGCGACATGTTGGGCAGGCTGCGCGACATGTCTAGCTAGTTTTCCCCATCTCATTTCAGAATTTCTCAAGCCTCCTTTACTTCATCAAATTGCTTGAGGTAGGCCCTTCAAACTTGTGAATAGATGCTGGATTAGTTGGGAAACATTATGAATGTGCTTGTAATGATCAAATTGTGCAAGGAAAAAAACTCTATATGACTGTATGTAAATTTGTAATGAGGCCAGTTCTCCTAGCCAAGAGGCAAAGGAGATCATTCAGCATCTCAGAGCTGAAAATGATGCCTTACAGAGGAGATTTGAGGGTGCCCAATGGACCATCACTTACCTAGAGCAGCGCAACAAACAGTTGGAGGAGGAGAAAGCACTTGATGAGCTATGGAGGATTCGTAGTGACCGAATCTTGAACCGAAGAAGACCCGGTGACCCATTGCCCGCTGATCGAGAGTCCATGCTCATCCAGGCAAATGCACATTTGGAGAGGCTGTTGGCTAAGGCCAATCAAAATAACAAATTGTTGAGGAACATGAAGAATCATTATTAGGCGCGGATGCACGTGTGCAAGGCAAAGATGAAAGTGCTTCAAAGGCGGTTGGCAAAGGCACTAAAACGAAGAAAAAGGCCTGATCCCCTCCGTATTTTGGCCGAGGCTTCCTTGAAGGAGCATAGTATTAAATAGCTCAGCCACAGCACAAATTTCAAAAAAAATTGAGCATTTTGGGTCATTTTTGGTATTTTTTGGCAATTTATAGGTTTTTGCTCATTAACGCGTCTCACCCCCGGTGAGACGCGTCGTCCCGGCAACTCCATTTGACAAAAACTCAGCATTTCCAGATTTTTCATGCAAAGTTACATATGCACATGGAAGGACTTGAGATTTTGTCATGTTTTGGGCCTCCAAAAAGTCAAAAAACATGCAAAATTTGACTTTCTGCCACCTTTTTGAACTACAGAAAGCTGTCTTGGGAGAATTGAGTTTTGATAGGGCAAATGAACTCCAAATCCAAAAATTCTAGTTGGGTTGGAAAGTAGACTCACAGACATTTCCAACAAGCCTACTCTTGCCCAATTTGGCCACCTGCAAGTGCCTGAAACAGAGCTCCAAAGGCGCGCGACATGTTGGGCAGTTTTCACAGGAAATTCATCTACAGCTCAGGAATTCACCCAGCTTTGACCAGTTTTGACTTGAGATGGTATTTTTCACCCTCTTTGATGTAATTAATGTATTTTCATGCTACCATGACACTCATTTACCTATTCTAGAAGATTCATGCATGAAATAGTAAATATTTAATGAATGGATTGGTTTCCTAGTTTATAGAGGCAAGTTGTTTTGACTGCCTAGATTTTAGTGCTAAGTTTAGAAGTGGTTGAAACAGCTCCTAGGATAGTGAGCTCGACCCCTAGAGGCAGGGAAAGAGGTTAGATCATCTATATTATGTATTTTCTTACTCATTTTCATGGTTGGACTCTTGAGGGAGAAGCTATCATTATATTATTTCACTGTATCTCTGCAATTTTTGGCTAAGGAAGACCAGGGTTTTGCAGTCCTCTTTGGGATTCTTGTGGACTCATGTGTTGATGGTGTGTTTCTCAATGTTCTTGTAAGCTTTGTTATGTGATTCATTTCCTTTCTTTACTTCTGCACATTAAACAAATGAAGTGTTAAAGTAAGAATTCATGCTTGCCATGCTCTGCTTTTAAGTTTGTTTAATTTCAATGTTTTCTACTGTTTAAGGAGAATTCAAAGTTATTTTTTGCTCTCCTTAGCTCCTCACCTGTCATTCCTGACCATCCACTTCATTTAAAGGCATCAATACTGTCTCCTACCTCACCCCAAAGAACCCCCTGCAGAAACTGTGTCCAATCCCCGCACCCAAAATTGCCCTCTCCTCAATTTGCCACCAAAAACCCAAAAACCCCAAAATCAAACTCTTTGATTAGTTTACTAGCCTAATATCAGTTTTACCCTATTGGTCATCTCATCTATTGAAGATTTTATGAGATAGACCGGAGAGAGCCTTCTCCTACCCCGTAGGGCTAGTTGCGAGGCTAAATGGTTTGATGTAGCCTTGAGGTTTACCTTTCTCAGCCTGAGGTGAAATTTCAAGCGCTAACACATTTGGTCAAAGATCTTCCAGTAACCTTCAGGGACCCTGTAGTCAGGAGGTGCTATCTGAAAAATTTTAATATGATGAATGGGTTATAAACCTTGACCAAGTATCACAGCACTGCTCAACTCAAGAACTTCATTTTCTCATCACACAATGGGTGTCACAGGAGATTCCTACTCAGAAGGTTGAGGGTATGGTTCACTTGTCTCACCTCTCCCTTCCCTTAAATTACAAGAGTTCCCCTCACTCTTATCAAAAGGACTGAGATTCCTAATAGGTATGTCTTGAAAGCTCTTCTCATATCCTAAATTTTTATCATGAATCTCAGCGTTAGCTGCAGTAAATGGCCCTGCTACTTGAGGTGAAATAACAGTAGAACCCTTCCCAGATACTGTTAGGGGCCCTACCAACACTTGATATTCTAATTTATGAATGATTTTGTCTATAAAGTCATTATTCTAAGGCCAACTTGACCTTGTTGGTTATTTTCAGGGTGGATTTATGATCTATATCTATCTAGTTCCTAGTCCTAGGCTTCTTTCTAATCATATAGACTAGACAACCTAAACATATTAGCTAAGGGCAGGCACTAACACAAGATTTTTACTTGGGTGCATGCGCAGGTTCTTACTGTGGAGCACTTGAAAGGTATGCTTTTAACAAACAATTTAGCGGCTTTTCAATAATATTTGTAACCTTTTCTGCATTATGAATTCAAATAAATAAAGAATTTTAATAAAATGTGTAAGAATTAATATGGGAATCTTAATCATTGATAATTGTTGTTTTTCTATACAGGGAAAGGTGGAAACGAGGAGTTGTCGTCCAAAAGCGAAAAACAGAGGAGGAATAACTGTTGTCCCTCTAGAAGGGAACCAGATGCAAACGAGATCGAGCAGATCAAAGCAGAATAACCCAGGAAAGGAAGAAGGGATACCAATTCGGCGAAAGAGGGAAAGAAAAGTAAAGGATTAACAGCTTGGCGAATCCCTCAGGATCTTTGATCCTGAGGGATCGTTGTTTTACTTATCTTTGTTACCTAGATATCCCCACCATTACTTTTATATAAAGGAACAGCATCGTTGAGCAAAGGGACTTCTGTTTTTTTGTAATTTTCAGTTTCATACAAAACTTTGATCATCGAGTCTCACTGAGACTTGGTTTACTGTACGTTTGTTGATGCGTTAATATAAAATACTTGGTGTTTATTTCATCTTTGTGTCTAGAGTAACCTAAGGCGGTGTACCATTGGCAGCTAAGGGCCCGACTCCGAAGGACACTTGCTTTTGTATCATTATACTGTGATTTATGCGTGGTTTGCTTATCTTTATTACTCGGTAATCTGATATATCTTTCATATGCTATGCTATGCTCTGTTACGATCAATGCATTAATGGTTTTTCTCAGAAAATCTATGTAATGACTCTGCACTGTATAATTGGATCTTTTCAGAGTTGATCACATGCTTTTAGTCTCAACCAGTTATTTCTGTTACAGAGCGTCTATGTTGAATATTACTGTCATTTGATTCATTTGAAATCTCGATTATTGGAATCTGAAAGTAATGTTATTCTGTTTGGAAACATAGTTATATTACCCTTAATTGTCAAATTACTATATTAATGCGAGGTGTGCATATATGGTCGATTATTGCATTCCATAATTCATCGATTGGTGTTGTTCCATAAATTATATTCCATCCAGTGTTTTAAGAGAAAAGAGTATTATTTCATAGCAGAGTGTGAGTTGGTTCTGACTTGCGAGATTTAGTTCTTCGGGTTGCTGTTCCATTTACTACTGTTCCATTTCCTATTTGTTGTTCCATTTCCTATTTGTTGTTCCATTTCCTGTTTGTTGTTCCATTTTACTTGTTGTCGTTCCATTTACTTGCATTTGTGGTTTTGGTGTGAAAGAAGGTCTAAGGCTGTAGTGAGCCTCAACAGACACTGCCTAGCTCCCAGACCTGTGGTCCATGCTCTAACTTTCCATCAGTTTCTAGAGGGATGGGTTATCGCTTCCATACCCTTGACTGATAAGTTGTCTTGTGTGATTCTATCTTTTTGGAGTAATTTAGTTATAGTTTAGCATCTGTTTACTCTTGTATTTTCTGAACACTATACTACTAAGCATTACTCGGACGAATAGCCTCGGATTGAGTTACTCTTGGTAATAACAAAACGTTCCCGGATTGATTTATTAATGTAGGATAATTAGAGGTGTGGGAGACCTTAGTTATAGCTCTACATTTTGGCGTCGTTGCCAAGGAAAGAGTATAGCCATTTTCCCTTTACAAAGTAGTGCGCAAATCCGCTAGGGGAGAGTTGGATCTTAAAAACGGAAGGTAAGAACCTGCGTACGGAGCATGTAAAAGCCCTGCTCCACCGTCCGCTCTCCTAGCAGAATTGCTGGTTGAATAGGATTTAGTAGTTTATTAGAGTGCATGACTAAGCAAAAAAAGCCAGAAATGAATATCAAACCTCCATCCAAACCTGAAAAAGCCAAAGGGTCGGTGACCCTTGGCTGAACAACCTTCATAGATGAAATCTATAAGAAAACTAAATCTCAGCCGTCAGTAGGCCCCAGAAAGATTAATTCTAAACAACCTACTAGCTCCCTTCAGGCCACAACATCACCATCTGAAGCCTTTGCTGAGGTGCATAGTCAGACTGATGAACAGGACTTTCAAGAAATTGAAAATTCTGTTCCAGAACGACTGTAGGAAGGGAATCTAAGCAATATTTGTGAAGGAGAAGGGGAAACAGGGGAAGTAGGAGAGCCAAGGTCTCCTCCTAGGATAATCCAGCCGTTAAATAGCCCAAATAAGGGGAGCGTGGTAAAAATTATTATTGAAGACATCCCATTTCCTCATATAGAAATTCCAGATAGGGGAAGTGTTATTAAAACAATCCCTGTTAAGGCCGTTCCTTCTCAACCTAGGAATACCCTCCTAGAAATCCCAGAAGGTTATTGGCACATATTCGATCCTATGGCACAGAATCAGCCAAATACTCAAACTTCTACATTGCAATATCCTATAGTAGATTCTGCTGCGAATGCACCCATGAACGCGATCCCTCTTCAACACATCCTGACGTTTCATGGACTTACATCAGAGGACCCTGATGCATTCTTATTTGAATTTGATGTGCTATGTAGAGGGTACGATTACACCACTGACCCGCAGAAATTAAAGTTGTTCCCCTCCACTTTGAAAGGAGCAGCTCTGAGATGGTTTATGGGTTTAGGTGGTGGAGTCATAAATAACTGGGAACAAATGAAAGAATCTTTCCTAAAGAAATATCAGGATTATTGTAGGTCTAGAGAATTAAAAGATGAAATTTTCCAAATGAAAGCTAGACCAAATGAAACATTAGAAGAATACGTAGAACGTTTCCAGTATAATTTACAGAGATCCCCCTATGCATCACTACCTCTGCCTGATAATGTGTTTAAAATTGCATTGATCAGAGGCATGAAGGAGCAGTGGATTGAAACATTAAATATCATGGGAAAAGGGGATATTTATCAAGAGAATTTTGTTGACATCATTGATCTATGTATTAGGAGTTCGAGAGGCAGCACAAGGATAAAACCAGCAGAATATGATCAGTTTGTCAGAGACAACAGAATATCAACAGAAGGAGTAACACGAGTAGAACTTGGAAATTTATTAGAAAAATTTAAAACTGATATTCTGGGGACATTAACTACACAACTTGATATTGTGCAGGCTAAACAGAAGCAGATGGAGGCGGAGCAAAATCTGGCGATTTTCCACCCCCGATGTAGAAGAAAACATAGCCATAAGGAATGTCCACTGGATGCAGTTCAAACATCTGCTATCTGTACAAAAGACCACCTTACTGAGAGCTGCCCCTCACTTCCTGGATTGAAGGCAGTATATAAGGAAGCAGAAGAAGAGCCAGAGCCAGCATACTTCGTTAACCAGGGTCGCCAATGGCAACCAAGGCAATCTGGTATGTTTTCAGACCCAACTTCTTCTTTCCAGCCTCCACAGTATAATGCTCAGCAATATAGTATGTGGCAAAACCAATCTCCACCCCCATTTCCGAACTGGTCATCACAGCCGTTTCCTTCTCCAAATACGTGGATGAATCAAACAAGCCAATTCGCCTGGCCGAATTTTCCTTACGCCCCACCATATTGGCAGAATAACTCATATCCTCCACAATGGATTCCCCCTACTTCACAAGGTTCACCCTGGCAAACAAACTGGCCAAAATCCACATATCAGCCAGCAGGAACTATTCCACTCCCTCAACCCACTCTGCCAGCTTTACAACAAAACCCCCAGTCTAATCTGAGACCGCAACTCCCAGCCCAACCCAACCCCAATCCAAATAATAGACCAGTCCAATCCCTCCAAATCATGGAAACATCAGAAATTGGACCTAACCTAAGGGAGTGCAATGATCTTCAGTTAAGATCTGGACGTATAATAGAAACAGAGGGAGACAAAACAGTTCACATTGAAGATCAGTTACCAATAGAACAACTGTTACAACAAGAGGGTGTAAATAAGGAACAGACCCATCATCAAGCAAGTACATCCTCTCCTACCTTCCTGGAACGATTAGTCATACCACGACCGGTGCAATATCCAGACTTTGACATTCTGGGAGAGTTACAAAATCTGTACATAAGAATTCCATTCCTCCAAGCCAATTCAAGACATCCTATATACGCAAAACTATAAAAAGAATTGTGCATAAAAAAAATCAAGGAGGAATACCACCACTAACCCAAGAGTCCAAGTAGTCGGTACTTTATCTGACCTGTATCAGGAAAAGAGACACCCATTAAATATGAAGATCTCGGAAATCCAATTGTAACTGTTCAAATCTATGGTCAGACCCTGACTAATGCTTTAGTTGATCTAGGAGCTGCAATCAATATTTTGACAACCTCTACCTGCCAAAAGCTCGGCATTACATCAGTAGAACCTACTTCTACTTTGTTAGAATTGGCAGACTGATCTGTAGTTTGACCGGAAGGTACTCTATACGATGTCATGGTTTCTGTGGATTCCTAGGAATACCCAACCGATTTCCTGATAATTAATCCAAAAACCCGACTGGATGGCCATCTGCTAATTCTAGGTAGACCTTGGCTTGCTACTGTCGATGCTTACATTGGTTGTCGGCAGGGAAACATGACCATAACTGGAGGACCAGATATTAAAAATCTAGTTCTATACCCTCCAGCACAACCAAGTCTTACAATGATCAAAACTAACCAGCACCCTGTGTCATACCTTACTAACAATATCAAATCCCCACTGACTGTACAGAAGGCTCTAGACTTTAAAGACCAACTAGAAGATGATGCCATCAATAATTTCATTAGTCAAACTGAATCTAGATCTCACACACAGTGTTTCATGATAGAAGCAGCATTTGATAATGAACTAGAAGAAGATCCTTTGAAAGATGCGCATGACCAAACAATACCTGTGACTGTTGTTGCCAACAGTAAAGTAGTGGAAATTGAACCGGGTAAGACTCTAAATATCAATTCCAACCTCACACCGGACCAAGAAACAAAGCTCATCCATCTATTAAGAAAGTATCAAGAAGCATTTGCGTGGTATTACCCTGATATGAAAGGGATTGATCCTCAATTATGCACCCACCACATTTATATAGAAAAAGATGCAAGACCTGACAAATGATCAATTATGTGATTTCGCCAAAAAGTTTCTAATCAGATGCAAGACCTGTTCGTCAACCACAAAGAAGACTCAACCCTCATCTAAAAGAGGTTTTAAAAGCTGAACTTCAGAAACTTTTAGATGTTAATTTTATCTATCCTATTTTCGATAGTAAATGGGTCTCTCCGCTGGTGGTGGTACCCAAGAAGAATGGAAAATGGAGGATTTGTGTGGATTACAGGGAGTTAAATAAAGCCACACAGAAAGATCACTTCCCTCTCCCATTCATAGACCAAGTATTGGACACTTTAGCAGGAAAGAAATTCCTTTCTTTCTTGGATGGCTTCAGTGGATACAATCAGATTCAGATTGCCCCTAAAGACCAAGATAAAACTACTTTTACTTGTCCTTGGGGAATGTTTGCCTATCGAGTTCTACCCTTTGGCCTATGTAATGCTCCTGCTACATTCCAAAGGGTTGTCCTTAGCATCTTTGCAGATTTAATAAATGATGGACTTGAGGTGTACATGGATGACTTTACACCATATGGAGATGATTTTGATCCAGCTTTAGATACTCTAGAAAAATTCCTACAACGTTGCATGGCTACCAAGCTTTGCTTAAGCCACGAAAAATGTTATATGATGATGACAAAAGGGCTCATTCTAGGACACTATGTTTCAGTAGCTAGCATCCAGGTAGACCCAGCCAAAATTCAAATACTTTTTCTTATCCCCACCCCCACTACTCAAACAGAGGTACGCAGCTTTCTTGGATTTTCTGGGTATTATAGACGATTTATAGAACATTACTCACACATTGCTGCACCTCTATATGCTCTAACTGGTAATGTTGATTTCTTGTGGACAGAAAAATGTGACCATGCTTTCAAGGAATTAAAGAAGCTTGTATCAACAGCTCCAGTCCTTCGAGGACCAAACTGGAATTTACCATTCCAAATCTCATTTGATGCCTCGGATACAGCAATCGGTGCAGTCCTAGGGCAGGAAGAGGATAAAAAACCATATGCTATCTACTATATCAGCAAAAATTTATCCTCTGCTGAATTAAATTATACTATCACTGAAAAAGAATTATTGGCTGTAATACATGTTGTTAATAAGTTTAGACATTATATCACAGGCTATCCCATTATGTTATATACAGATCATTCTGATATCAAATATTTGGCAAATAAGCCTGTTACAAATGCTAGAATAACTAGATGGTTGATCTTATTGCAAAAGTTCGATATCACAATCAAGGATCGACCTGGAAAGGAGAACCCTGTAGCTGATTTTCTCTCACGAATACCAAAATCAATTGAAACAGCAGCAGTGGAAGATCAATTTCCTGATGAGCACCTGTTTGTTGTTGCTGTTCGAACACCCTGGTATGCTGATGTTGCCAATTACCTTGCAGTAGGTAAGCTACTAAAACACTTAAACCCTCATGAACGTAAGCAGATTGTTCAGAAGATTACTCGATTTTCGTGGATTGGGGGCTATTTGTTCCACACAGGGGCAGACATGCAAATTAGGAGATGTATTCGAGAAGATGAAATTTTTGACATTTTAAAAGCCTGTCATGACGGACCATGCGGGGGACACTTTGCTGAAAAGAGAACAACACATAAAGTATTGCACACAGGATATTATTGGCCTACAATTTTCCAAGATGCGAAAAAATTTTCCCAAGCCTGTGACAGCTGCCAGCGAGTAGGACGACCTGGTCAAGCCGACGAAATGCCTCTGAGGCCACAATTAGTCATTGAGCCATTTGAACGATGGGCTCTTGATTTCGTTGGACCCATCAGTCCATCATCAAATCAGAGAACATACATCTTGGTGGCGACAGACTATGTTACCAAATGGGTCGAGGCCGAATCATTACCTAGAGCTACAGAAGATTTTGTAATACAGTTCTTGTTCCATTTGTTTGTACGTTATGGACTTCCGAGAGAAATAATTACAGATGGAGGACCACAATTTGCTGGAAATAAATTAGCTGCAACACTTAACAATTATCACGCCCAGCATAAAATTACTACCCCATATCACCCACACGCGAATGGGCAAGTAGAAAGTAGCAACAAGGTAATAGAATCAATTTTAACAAAAACCATTGCATCGCATAGGCGTGATTGGGCCGCCCGATTACTTGAAGCACTGTGGGCTTATAGGACCACATGGAGAAGTACCACAGATTATTCACCCTATCAATTAGTGTTTGGAAAACAACCTATTTTCCCCATAGAATTCGAAATCCAAACGCTACGAACTGCACAGGAAATTGGCCTAGATCTAAGTGAGGCACAAATCAATCGATTACAGCGGATTAATGAATTGGAAGAAATCATACTCTCTGCATTACAAAATACATCACTTATTCAATAGCAGCGAGCTAAATGGCATGATGCACTCATCAAGAACAAAGTCTTTCATGAAGGAGACTGGGCTCTGTTATATGACTCTCGGTTTCAGAACTTCCCGGGGAAACTTCAGACTCGATGGTTGGGACCATACAAAATCCAAAAAGTACATGATAATGGGACCCTAACTCTAATCACAATTGACGTTTCTAGATATGCATTCAAGGTAAATGGCCACCGAGTTCGTCTCTATCGAAAACCACTCACTCGGGAATCCTTCTGTCAGTAGCTACGTCAAGACACTGATATGGAAATTTTAGGAGAGGAAGCAAAATCTTCCTCACCTATAATTCAGTGAGGAATTCATTTTTCTATAACTTGTACATAAGTTCTTGTATATATGTTTTCTTAACATTTTCATTGATCTTTCTTTTGATTTTTGCATTCTGCGTGTTCTTGTTGTTCCTTTTCCAAAAGGAACAGCATTTGCGTGTTTCTGTTGTTCCTTTTCAAAAGGAACAACATTTGTGTGTTTCTGCTGTTCCTTTTCAAAAGGAACAACATTTGCGTGTTTCTGTTGTTCCTTTTCAAAAGGAACAACATTTGTGTGTTTCTGCAGTTCCTTTTCAAAAGGAACAACATTTGCGTGTTTCTGCTGTTCTTTTTCAAAAGGAACAGCATTTGCGTGTTTCTACTATTCCTTTTCAAAAGGAACAGCATTTGTGTGTTTCTATTGTTCCTTTGCATTTGTGTGTTTCTGTTGTTCCTTTTCAAAAGGGACAGTATTTGTGTGTTTCTGCTATTCCTTTTCAAAAGGGACAACATTTGTGTGTTTCTGCTGTTCCTTTTCAAAAGGGACAGCATTTGTGTGTTTCTGTTGTTCCTTTTCAAAAGGAACAGCACTTGTGTGTTTTTGTTGTTCCTTTTCAAAAGGAACATCACTTGTGTGTTTCTGCTGTTCCTTTTCAAAAGGAACAACATTTATGTGTTTCTGTTGTTCCTTTTCAAAAGGAACAGCACTTGTGTATTTCTGTTGTTCCTTTTCAAAAGGAACAGTGCTTGTGTGTTTCTGCTGTTCCTTTTCAAAAGGAAAAGCACTTGTGTGTTTCTGTTGTTCCTTTTCAAAAGGAATAGCACTTGTGTGTCTCTGTTGTTCCTTTCAAAGAAACGACATCTCAAATATTTGTTTACATGGATTCTTCTCTGAGGAACACCATCGGCATGTTTTTGCTCTTTCGATGATATTGAGGATGCTTTGCGCCCATGTTCTCCCCAGTCCTGAAGATACAGCTATGGACTTATGCAATGAATATAAATCATGACATACCGAAGTCAGCAAATCATAAATTGCTATCTTTATAAGGCCTAGTATTGATAAGAGGACAAGAGGAGGGGCACACTTACTTTTCATCTTCGTTATCATTGTCTTATTACCATCGCTCTGGTTGGTGATCTTTATCATGACGATTTCCCTAAAATTCTTTTTTGATTATTACCTAGGGGTAAGAGCAGAGGATTTATATCTTCCTGTTGGGATGATAAGACTTCTTCCACCATTCCCCACTTTTAAGGAGTGCTGAACCATCCTTATGTGTAAATAAATAAGAAAAAGTGTTCAGCAAAAAGAAAAAGTAAATATGAATTATCAATTGTCAAATGCAGGATAGGGGGTCTCATCAAGAGCCAGCCTACCATGATCATAAGGATGGAAGTGAAGTGGCATTCCCATTATGGCCACCACACCAGGGATATGATCCAAAGGTATACTAAATAAACAAACCTTGGAACAGGGGGTCTCATCACGAGCCGGCCTGCCCATGTTTCGCACCTACCTTGTGAATGGCATTATGGCTATCTGGTTATCAAGCCAGCATAATGGCCTACATTTTGACAAAACGCTCTTCAAAATACACACAAAGGATCATTGTTTCGGGGGTGAAATAAACAACTCTGCCAAGGTTATGAACACCTGTTGGTAGCAGAGCTCTGTTAATGGTATTGAAGTTGTAATGGTTACACCAACAGGTATGATATCAATACTTATTCGTCTCTTATATCCTATGAATAGATCATATTTTATGTCCTGATGTATACATCGCATGAACACTCATTACCACCAATCATGGCAACGGAACTGACAATGACCGCTGGAGATTTCGTAAGCTTGACAGACGTCCCATCCCCCGGCCTCCCATCATATCGCGCAGGCTCTTATGTAAAACGCGATCTACCTTTTTGCCTCGATTTCAGTATTTCGTTGTCTATCTAAAACATGGCATAATTTCATATGTTGTTCCTTTATGACTTGATTTCCGAATGACTGCTTCTCCTCTATTTGATGGCTGGGGACAGCCTATTAGATCGCGGGGGGGAAGGTAACTTCATTACTCCACGAATTACGTGTCAGCACACCATTCGGGAAAGATAATGTATGAAGGTATGGCATGGTTTAACGGTATGATAATTATATTTTACGGAAATTGCCGTCCACGATCCTTTTTTGTTGCATGCTCTGTGTTCTTTTCCAAAACTTTGCGACGATCACCCTCTCTCCGTCTTAAACAGCACAGGCAGTTGCTGTTCCATTAATAATTCTGAGTGGAACCATGGGGGGAAAGATAGTCCGAAGCGAACCTCAGGAGTTGACAATCTCCGCTGCTACCCACGAGATCCTGGAAAAGGCAAGGTGGCTGAATTATTTCAGTCGCCTACGAGAATCGAATGAAGCAGTGGTGTTGGAATTCCTGCAAAACTTGCAGGAGAACTACTCCATAGTAAGAGAAAGACGGATAGCGGTCACTGATGATATCATTGCAGAAGTCTCGGGACTACCAGCTGCCAGACCCGTATGGACGCTGAAGAAAGAAAGACTACAAAAGGTTATGGAGATTTTCTAGGATGAAGGCCAAAGCTTGACAGTCAAGGGGAAGGGAGTTCTGCCGGCAACGTTAGGGGAACCCTGGAACGTCATCTGAAACTCTTAGCTGTTTTGAAAGGAAAATGTTCTGTAAATCTGTCTGCACTCTTAAATTAGTTATTACATGATGCGGCCCAAAGCCTGAAAAAGGCACAGCACATAGAAGCAGTTGTTAGCCACCATCGATTGATTCAATTGATAGTGAGCCATAATATCACTCAACAACAGAGCAACTGGGAGGAGCTCATCGCAATGATCGAGGGGGGATTGGCTGCACCATCCCCAAAACCTAAACATTCCTCTAGCACACCGGAACGATCAGAAAAACGCAGAGAATTGGCAGTAGAAAAACATGTTGCTCCAAAAAGAAAACAATCCTCTAATACACCGGAACGACCAGAGGAACCCAGAGAATTGGTAGCAAAAAAACATGTTGCTGGTACACCCGAACAACCTGAGAGACCAAGGAAATCAGCCTGGCTGGCCCGGATACAAGGGAGGCTGGAAAAGATCCAGGGGACCACTAGCCAGCCAATTGAGATTACGGACGAACCCCTAGAACCAGAAGGAGGACCTTCCGAAGAAAATGCTGAGCAATCTGGGGTCGAGGCTGAGCAGCCTGGAGAAGGAGTCGAGGAAGGGGATGAGCACTCTGGAACAGAAACAGAAGCTGAACACTCCAAGGTAGCCACTGAGCAGGCCAATCAAGTAGAAGAAGTAGTACAGCCGGGGGGCAGCCCGCTGCGGGACCCTGTGGGTGAAGAAGAATTGGCAGCAATCCTGGCCAATATGGGGGAATATGGCCAACCCTCCAGTCCAGTAGGCCTCCCTGACGGACCTCCGGAGGAAGATTCACCTGAGAAATCACATGCAGAAAAGGCGGGAGAAGAAAACCTGCCCGTTCATGATGAGGAAATAAGAGACACCAATCGGGAACAATCTTTTCCGAAGACACCAGAAGAAATTCTAGACGGAGTAGAAGCAGATTTAAGGGCCAGTCATAAACCCTCTGCTGAGACAATAGAGATTAAGAAATTAAGGAGGAAACAGCAGAGGTTGCTGAACACTATAGCCAAGCTCCAACAGCAAATTCGGATTCTGAAAGCCAACCTAAGGATACGAAGGACCACAAGGAAAAGAAAAAGGGCCACTGCAGCAAAATTCCGTAGGATAAGAAGACAACGGACTTATAGCTGCTTTGTTGGTCGAAACCCCATTGGAAGACCTACTGCTGTTCCAAATGACAGTGATGAACAGACTGCTGTTCCAAATGACATTGAAGAATAGATTGTTGTTCCAAATGACATTGAAGAACAGACTGTTGTTCCAAATGACGTTGAAGAACAGACTGTTGTTCCAATTGACCCTGAAGAACAGACTGACATTCCAATTGAGATAGAGGAACAGCAAGATGCTCCAATAACAGGGGAACCACAGCAACCTTTCATTTGTGTTAAGAAAGAAAAAGAGAGTAAGCAGACCGAAACAGAAGCACCACCCTCAGGGGTAATTTGGGTTCTGAACTCCAAACAGCATAACAAAAAGGTTCAGGTAAAATTCCCGGCCTCTACATCTCTATGGAAAAAGGATCCAAAAACAAGAACCTTGCACAAGATGATGAAGCAAGCTCAGCAAGAAGCTGAACAACTGAGAGAACAAACAGTCCCCTGGGAGAAATACGAAGAGTTACGACAGCAACTTCGGAATATTAGTCAGTCCGAGAGCCAGGCCTTCGAAAGATGGCAAAAGGAGCAAGAAAAGGTTGCCAAGGTAACTCGTTAATTAGATATTGTTATTAAGCAGATGGACACTGTGTGTTCTTTGTATAATGACGCTTTGACCTGTAGGGCCCCTGCTAAAAAATATGCTTTATTTTTGCTTGAACAATATTTGCGATTAAAAATAAAAGCTGTTAGGACAGGTGCCCCTATCCACATCAATATTGTTAATGATTTTATAGATTGTTGCAAGCATTATGGAATTGAGGTTCAAAGATTATTGTGCGAATTTTACTTGCACAACTTCGTGCTAGACCAGGAAACTGACTTAAATCCTGGCCCTTTTGTTGGCGACATACAATTACAAGCCTTCGTTTCATTTGGGGTTAATCAGCTGAAATGGCTCAGAGCTTATAACGCCTTTCAAA